>JASDQU010294623.1:5339-17849 GCA_032191745.1 Picea mariana | reverse complement strand
TATTTGAGAATAAAAGCAGGGTCACAGCCCGTGATCACTTGGAAAATAAAAAGAGTTGTGTAAGAGGGGCCAAAGTCATCGGGTTCAGTCACAGAGTGGATCATCACGATCTCCAAGTGCCATCGGATCTGACCTCAATCCTGTTTCTCGCTTGGAGTAAATGAAGGTGAGAGGGGGTGGTTGAAACCTCTCCTCATTCATTAAGTGTAAGGTATGGAGGGTCTGGCAAGCTGTCTGCCCGAGAGTGTCCTCTGTACTAATTTTTCCAAAGAAGCCATGTCGATTCCTCAACTAGCCAGAGAGGTCTGCACACGCTAGCTCGGCACTTAATGGCTCAGCTACTCCCCTTTCAGGAGCCATGCGCAGTTAAGGTGGCGTGTGACGAAGAATATCTGTCCGGATTTGGCTGAAGGGACACCAAGCCTCGAATGACTGAGCACGCCTCTGTTAGGCAAATTTTTCTGAGTATATAGACTCAGTTTTTGTATTTTGTAATCATCAATGGTTGAGCAAGGCTCCAGGTGGTAAAGCTTTAATGAAGCACTGTTATTCCTAGTTATGTGTGGACTTTTGAGACTTCTTGCCTAATGAATGTCAGTTTCTTTCACATCTTTGTTTACACTGTATTAGAGCAGCTCAGAATTGGAGGATCCAGTCGAGTTGTAACTATTATAGGATGATGTAGATTGGATCATTGTAATATTTTCATTGTTTCTAATCGGTCTCTATGATTTTCTTAGCGCTGAACGACTTGGAATTGGAGGATCCAGTCAAGTCCCCCTTTCAGTTTCTTGAGGCCCTGAACCAAGAGGATCTTGCATTCAGATTTTTTCTTCTACAAACTACCGAAAGGTCTGTTTCCTGAGGTAGTTTGTTCACCCCTCTCACCAAGTCTTCAACCTTCTCATCTTTAAATCAACTCACTGACTGAAATTAGATCAAGACCTCCTTTGTTCCTTGCATACCAGACCATTCCCTGAGTTAGAGTGATATCTCCCTGAGTCTCTACCCATTTGATCACCCATTACAAACTATCGTGACATAAAACTGATGGGCGTTGGGCTCTACTTCTGCAAGCAATCCAGGAGTGACTTCTGATGTTAACATTTCTGGCACCGTTGTCGGGGATGAAGTTGAAAATTTTCCCCAGGATTGAATGACATTGAGCCTCTGATTCTGAAGGTGCATCAGGTATCAGAGCCTTTGAAGATTGCTACTGTGCACCTGGTGACTCCATTGTGACGACTCCACTATGGTGAACCTGCCATGTTAATTGTGTCTTTCAGAGGTAGACACACGCGGTCTCATCCATAGCTGCCTCTAGCTACACCTGAAACTGATCCAGAGGTGGTTCCCAGGAAAGTAAAGGCCTCTAAAGAAAAAGCTTCCATCGCCAAAGTAGGTAATCCGCCATATCCTTCTATAGGAAATCCATTTTCTCCTCCTCAGTTTCTTAATAGACCTCTTTCAAAGGTTTCCCGTTTTCTGAATTTTGGGAGTGTTCCTGCTGATTTTTCCCCTCCTGGTCCAGGATTGGAGGGAGAAATCCTTGTCACTCCCCTCTCCTATGAAGTTGTGCTTTGGCGTAGACCCAGGACCACAGAAGATTTCCCCACTCCTATCTTTTCCACTCCTCCTCTTTTTACTGTTGTCACTCCTGCACAAAGAGGATCATCTGATGACTTGAGCTTGTTAGCCTTCTCCTTAAATCCCCTTTTGTTTCCCATTCCACTTCGAGACTCATTCCCAGTAGCCCCTTCGTAAACTCCCTCTCCTCCAAGTTCTCCTCCACCTAATATTCCTATGGTTGGTGCTAATCCCCCTCTAAATAGAATGGATGCCATAGTCGCTGCCAGATACACTCCCTTAATCCTACCCCATCCTATGAATCCTCTCCCTACTGGAGATTACTTGAAGTATATGCCCAAGTTCACTGGGGAAGGGGACATAACTGCGGAGGAGCACCTGGCTGCTTTCTACAGTTATGCTAACAACCTGAACATTGAAAATGAAGATGTCTGGATGAGAGTCTTCATCCAGAGCCTGGATGGTGAGGTGAGGAAGTGGTTTAGAGGATTGGCCCCCAGATCTATTGTTGGGATCGAAGCCCTGGATAGTGTTTTCCTAAGGCAGTGGGGAGATAGGAAGGATTTCATGTATTACATGACAGAGTTCGGGTCTTTGAAGAAGATGGAAGGAGAGTCTGTCTCTGACTTCTCCAAAAGATTCAATAAGATGTATAATAAAATTCTTGTCAAAATAAAACCCTCAGAAGCCTCGGCCAATATTTCTTATGCTAGTGCGTTTGGCCCCGATTTCTGTCTTTTATTGAGAGAAAGAAGAGCCACCTCCTTATCTCAAATGCAGGATGCGTCCATAGAAGTGGAATCCAATGTATTAGTAGTTGATAGACTGAGGAACAAGGCCGACGCAGAAAGAAGAAAGGGAAGATCGGAAACCTCAACTTCTGGCCCATCGGTGCCCCACCCTCAAGTGGATGAACTGACCAAAATGGTGAAGTCTCTGTCTACAAATATGGAGAGAATGAAGGTGGATAGGAGACAAGCATACAAGGGCCCTCAAAATTTCAAAAACAAAGGAGGTTTTAGGAGGCCAAACAATATTACTTCAAGACTGTGCAAAGAGAGAGGGGAAGAGACAGAGAAGACCAGGAAATTCAGGCCCCTTTTCAAAACAATTTTGTGGCCGAGGGGTAAGAAGGCGAAATGGATGATCTTGATCCTGAAATCCATTGTTGCGGGGACACTCCTCCTTTTCCTCATCTCACTCAATCAGCATACGAGGAGTCTCTCATGGACAATCAGCTAAACGAACTGAGCAAGGGAGACAAGGCTAGTGGCAGCCAAGGAAGATATGATATGAGGTCTAAGAAGAAGATAGTAGCACCTGATGTTCCTGAGCAGTCTACTAGAATAGAGAAACCTGCTATTGAGGTAGCAGACAGTCACAGAGGTAAGAAGCCCCGACTCCTCTCTCCCATAGTCCAGAGTCATGTTCCCGAAATAAGAGAAATTCCAAAGCTTACATCTTCTTTTAATTTCGAGCATGAAATTCAAAAGATCAGAATCCTTGTGCCCCTCACCAAATTGATTAAACATGAATGGTTCAAGAAATGCTTCTCTGAGCTTTTACAGTCTAAGGTCTCATGCCTTCCCACAGACTCCATCAATTTGCAAGATGAAAAGCCTGCAGTTATTCTAGGTCCTATGGTAGAAGACAGGAATGACTCATCCCCTCCCTTCTACACTTCCTTGAACATACATGACAAGGTACTACACAACTGCTTGATGGATTCGGGGGCTTCTCACAACCTCATGCCCAAAAATTTCATGGAAGAGTTGGGGTTAGAAGTCACCCGAGCCTATCATGACCTCTATTCCTTTGACTCCATGAAGGTTCAATGTCTAGGAGTTATCAAAGACCTGGTCGTGACCTTGTTCCAGTTGCCCATGAAAAGTGTGGTCATGGATGTTGTAGTGTCTGATGTCCCCCCCAAGTTCAGTATGTTGTTATCAAGATCTTGGATAAAAAGACTGGGGGGAATTTGAAGATGGACCTCATATATGCTACTATCCCAGTGTTTGGAGGAGAACATAGGAGGCTATACAGGGAAGCCCAACTGGCCTATATAATCAGTGATGAAGCCAACCCTACCAACCATCCCATTTTTTCCTTGGACACTGATTTAGGTTCCAGTGTACTACAACTCACTAATGCTCCCGAGCCTCCTCTGAAACTTAGAAATCCGCCCACCACTTCCCATAAATTTCCTCCCTCCATCACCCCCATCTGGAAAATGTTCTTTGATGGAGCCTTTTCCAGGGAAGGCACTGGAGCTGGGGTGTTTTTTGTGTCACCTGCTCAGGAAACCATGTCTCTATCATACAAACTAGAATTTGAAGCTACCAACAATGTGGCAGAGTATGAATCTCTTGTCCTAGGATTAAGAGCCGCAAGGGAAATGGGAATCCAGGAAGTAGCAGTATTTGGAGACATAGAGTTGGTGATCCAACAGATTAAGAATGCTTATCAAGCTAAGAATCCTCGACTCAGAAGCTACAGAAATGAAGTATGGGACTTAATTGACAGTTTCTTCTTAGCATTCAACATTTCTTTTGTCCCAAGAGAGAAGAACACAGTGGCAGATTCCTTGGCTACATCAGCAAGCAATTTCAAAGTACCCTTGCCGCCCAAATTCAGATATGATGTGGAAGTAAAATACAGGCCCTCCATACCTGACAACGTCAAACATTGGAAGGTATTCAAGGATGATCTCGAGATCAAGAAATTCTTGGAGACTGTCGAAGACTTTTCAGAGATGCATATCGACCAAGATTCTGTCTCTGAAGAAGAGCTTGATGGGGGTAAGTTTCTGAGTAAAATAACAGAGCGTAGCATTGTGTAGCTCCCCAGCAATCATATTCCAAGGGGACTGGTTCCTTTGGAAAGGCATTTTGATAGAAATGATGTGTCATTAAAAGGGGAAATCTTAGAGGATGACACTGGTACTATTCAGTGCAACGTTGGCACTGAGAGTGAGCCCAAGTTTGTCAAATTGTCAAGAAGTCTGACAAAGGAGTAGAGGTCTGAATACGTTGGACTTTTGAGGGAATTTGCTGATGTTTTCGCCTGGACCTACGAAGACCTCAAAACATATGACACTTCTGTCATCGAGCATAAAATCCCATTGAAAGCTGAGGCCAAGCCATTTAGGCAAAAGCTAAGACAGATCAATCCTATGCTGCTACCTATTATGGAGAGGGAAGTGAAGAAGCTGTTGCAGGCCCAGATCATTGTACCACTGAGATATTCAGAGTGGGTGGCCAACTTGGTACCAGTAAGGAAAAAGAATGGAGAAATCAGACTCTGTGTAGACTTCAAAAACCTGAACAGGAGCCCACGGAAGGATAACTACCCCTTACCAAAGATGGAACATATACTGCAGAGGGTAACAGGAGCATCCAGGATGTCCATGATCGATGGTTTCTCTGGCTACAATCAAGTCTCTGTTCTGCCTGAGGACAGGGAAAATACAACATTTACCACTCCATGGGGCACATTCATGTATGCCAAGTGCCGTTTGGATTAATGAATGCAGGGGAAATGTTTCAACGTACCATGGACATAGATATCATTGGGGAAAGGGATAAATTTGTGTTCCTCTATCTGGATGACATCACAGTATTTTCAAAATCTGATAAAGAACACTATTGTCATCTTGGGAAGGTTTTCCTGAAATGCAGGAGTTTTGGCATTTCATTAAACCCCAAGAAATCTTTGTTCACCATGCAGGAAGGAAAGTTACTAGGCCACATAGTATCAGTGGAAGGAGTCAGGATCGATCCTAGCAGAGTTGAGGCAATACAAGCCTTATCAATCCCGAGGTCCAAGAAGGAGGTCCAATCTTTCCTTGGTATGATTAATTTTCTGAGGAGGTTTGTGCCTAACTTTACTGAGGAGGTAAAACTTATAACAGCCATGTTAAAGAAAGGAAATGAAGTGAGGTGGACTTCTGAATTGCAAAATTCCTTTGAGCAAATAAAGAAGGCCATGTCTGAAGCCCCTGTGCTTATCAGTCCCGATTACTCAGAGGATTTCTTTATTTTCTCCTTTACCTCACCTGACACGGTGGCCGTTGTTTTATTACAGACAAAAAAAATTGGGCTAGAGCAGCCTGTTTCCTATTTCAGCCGAGCATTGAGGGATGCCGAAGTCAGGTATGACACCATGGAGAAGCAGGCCTATGCCCTGGTAAAGGCTCTCAAGGCATTTAGAATCTATGTCCTGCAGTCAAAAATCATCGCTTATGTCCCCTCAGCCGCTTATTCATCCTGACATAGATGGGAGAAGGAGTAAGTGGATAGCCAAGATTCTGGAATTTGACCTGGAAATAAAGCCTACCAAATTGATCAAAGGTCAAGGTTTAGCCAAGCTGTTGGCTGAAGCCAATTGCCAAGCTTTGGGGGTAAGTTTCATCAATGAATGCTCAGTAATTCAGTAGGGTCGGCTGCTTAAAATAGACCCTCAAAGGGAGCCCACATTGGCTCGATGTCCCTGGTATAAGGATGTCATATATTTTCTGCAAGAGTTGCGGCCTCCAGATGGCCTACAAAGAAACAAGGCAAAAGCTCTGAAGCACAAAGCAGTCAGATACTGCCTTATTGATCAAGTTCTATATTGGAAAGACCCCCTGGGGTTTCTTTTGAAATGTGTAGATCCGCAAGAGGCTGACAGGATCATGGTTGAATTTCACGACAACTTATGTGGAGGGCATCATTTCTGGAAAACCACACCCTACAAAATCCTCATGGATGGATACTACTGGCCCACCGTATTCACTGACGCCTGCAGAAGGGTCAGAGCTTGCACCAAATGTCAAATATTTGCAGGAAAACAACAGCTCAAGTCTTTTCCATTAAATTATGTGGTTGTTTCAGGACCTTTCCAGCAATGGGGCCTATATTTCATTGGAGAAATTCACCCTGCTTCTAGTGGGCAGCACAAATGGATCCTGATTGCTATCGATTTCTTCACCAAGTGGATTGAAGTTGTCCCTACCAGGAGTTCTTCCCACAAGGTAATCATTGGATTCCTGAAAGACCTCATCACAAGATTCGGTTGCCCAAGTAAGATCATCACTGATAACGCAGCCTCTTTCAGGGTTGAGCCATTAGCCAAGTTTTGTGGGCAATTCGGGATCAAACTAATTCACTCCACCCCATACTATCCCCAAGGTAATGGTTTAGCAGAGTCCTCTAACAAAAGCCTGATAAGGATCATCAAAAGACTATTGGAAGACAACAAGAAGGCCTGGCATTCAAGATTGAAATTTTCTCTATGGGCCGATCGAGTGACCACGAAGAGATCTATAGGCGTCTCTCCTTTCCAATTAGTCTTTGGAGCAGAGGCTATTTTTCCTTCTCATTTAGCCATTCCCATAGAAAAATTCCTCTAGGATCATCAAGAGGAGCCTGATGACATGATCAGAAGAATTCATCAGCTAGTGGAAGTCTAGCAGGCAAGGGAGCAGGTAATGGGCAAAATTCGGGACCGTCGACAAAGGGTCAAGTAGATTTTCAATAAGAAGGCCAAGAAGGAAGAGTTTCGGATAGGAGACTTGGTACTGAAATGGGATGCTCCTAAACAAGATAAAGGCAAGCTAGAAAAATTTGAAGCCCTGTGGATCGGGCCTTTCAAAGTATATGAAGTATTCTCGAATAACACCTACAAGGTACGGGATTTGAAGGATCAAGAAGTTTTCAATGGCCCTGTGAATGGGCATTTCCTAAAAAGATTTTTCTCTTGAGCCGCACATGGTTCTTTCGCGCTTGTAAATATTGTTTTTCTTTCCGTCTTTAAGTTTTAAATAAATGACCCCATAGCCCAACCGCAAGGCACTGGAGCTGCAAAATGAGTCCTTAGAGCATCACAGGGACGACTCTATCCCCCATGGATCCTAATGTTAGTAACATTTCTTGTCCTGGGCACAAGAGTATTCAGGTTTGCAAGTTGCATGAGAAGCACTCGAGCGCAGCACGAAAAAATCTCGTTTTAGGCTTCCAAGCAGGTAAGCGGGCGAGATTATATTGTCGACGATCTGGATTCATCCATAAGAGAAGATCGACGGTCGGCGGGAAATCGCGGTTAGTGGAGTTTCACTGAGATTAGCGCGATGGGCAGTGCCCGTATTTCATGCAGGAAAAGATAGCAGTCGTCCATCCAAAGGACACGTGGCGTGAGATCTAGTCACAACAGTTTTTTGGCATTCAGGAGTTCGAAGGGTGAGGGTTCTATGTCATTCTACATCTCGAAACCCTGAACCCTGAAAGTGCTGAAAGCGCCCAAAGTCGGGCCCACAGTATCACGGAGCAGTCTCAGCCGTCCATCCAAAAGAAACACTTGGTGCGCGATTAGGCCCCTCGCCTTTTCGCCCATCGCGACTACGGCGCACAAGGAGAAGCTCCTTCATATCCCCGAAACGCAAAGTGCCAGGAGCGTCCAGGACCTGGGCCCACAATATCACCAAGTGAGTTCAGGACCATCCGATCTGAGAGGGATGCGTGATACCAAATTAAGCCATCTTGGCGTTTCGCTCATCGCGACTGTGATGAGCAAGGATCAGCCCCTTCCTATTCACGAACGCCGAAAGCATATTTGAGAATAAACGCAGGGTCACAACTCGTGATCACTTGGAAAATAAAAAGAGTTGTGCTAGAGGGGCCAAAGGCATCGAGTTCAGTCACAGAGGGGATCATCGTGATCTCCAGGTGCCATCAGATCCGATCTCAATCCTGTTTCTCACTTGGAGTAAATGAAGGTGAGAGGGGGTGGTTGAAACCTCTCCTCATTCATTAAGTGTAAGGTATGGAGGGTCTGGCAAGCTGTCTGTCCGAGAGGGTCCTGTGTACCGATTTTTCCAAAGAAGCCATGCTGAGTCCTCAACTAGCCAGAGAGGTCTGCACACGCTAGCTTGGCACTTAATGGCTCAGCTACTCCCCTTGCAGAAGCCATGCGCAGTTAAGGCGGCGTCTGACGAAGAATATCCGTCCAAATTTGGCTGAAGGGACACCAAACCTCGAATGACTGAGCATGCCTCTGTTAGGCAAATTTTTCTGAGTATATATACTCAGTTTTTGTATTTTGTAATCATCAATGGTTGAGCAAGGCTCCCGGTGGTAAAGCTTTAATGAAGCATTGTTATTCCTGGTTATGTGTGGAATTTTGAGACTTCTTGCCTTATGAATGTCAATTTCTTTCACATCTTTGTTTACACTATATTAGAGCAGCTCAGAATTGGAGGATCCAGTCGAGTTGTAATTGTTATAGGATGATGTAGGTTGGATCACTTTAACAGTTGCATTGTTTCTAATCGGTCTCTGTGATTTTCTTAGCATTGAACGACTTGGAATTGGAGGATCCAGTCAAGTCCTCCTTTCAGTTTCTTGAGGCCCTGAACCAAGAGGATCTTGCATTCAGAGTTTTTCTTCTACAAACTACTAAAAGGTCTGTTGCCTGAGGTAGTTTGTTCACCCCTCTCACCATGTCTTCAACCTACTCATCTTTAAATCAACTCACTGACTGAAGTTAGATCAAGACCTCCTTTGTTCCTTTCATACCAGACCAGTCCCTGAGTTAGAGTGATATCTCCTCGAGCCTCTACCCATTTGATCACCCATTACAAACTATCGTGACATAAAACTGATGGGCGTTGGACTCTTCTCCTGAAAGAAATCCAGGAATAACTTCTGACGCTAACAGATTGGAGCTCAACTCGGAGCGTGCAGGGAAAAATGTCGGTAAAAGGTACTTCTTTTCTCCTTCCTCCTCATACATCAGTTTATATAGATATAAAAGGAAGTCGGTGTCCATGAGAAGCGTCTTCTATATTAAGAGTTAAGAGTCTAGCTCTCAAGAAGAGATCTACCTATCCGCAGGGAGATTTTCCTTCAACAATTATAGATCAATTAACTAGTTTAAATACCATTAGTCAATGAGTTACCAACCGAACTTAACATGAATTACGACTCAAATTTAGTGAGTCTGAGTTACCAATTAGACGATATCTATAAATCCAACTAACATCAATTACATATCTAAATTAGCAAATCTAAATTTGCAATCTAGTCTTTACTCACCATACTAATTTTAATATAATTACAACCTAAATGGACAATTCTATAGTAATCTGAATCCCCGTCCAACTAGCCATAAACTTGAATAACAACATTAACATTCTAAAGTGGAATGCTACCTTTAGCACGTATGAACAGTTAAACCTCAACATTAGTCTAGCTATAATGACCGAACTAATCACACTGGTTGTTTATTATCATTGAGGGGGGAAACTGACAGCTAATAACATTACTGTGGAAAATCAACAAGGTAATTACATATCTGCTACATAACAATTTATTACAGTAGCTAACAAGGCATTTAACATAATGATTAACATCACAATTAATTTAGCAATAATAAGGTAGTTTGCATGACTATTTTCATAACAAATAATATAGCACTAACAAGGCGATTATCATGCTAGTTAACATAACAGTTAAAATAACAGTAGCAAGGAAATTTATATGACGGTTAACATAATGATTGATAGCACAATAACAAGGCAATTTACATAACTATTAACCATTTAACTCGCTGCGGCATTTAATCAATAAGACGAAATCGATTGACCATTGACTCAGGGTAGTAATTAATATGGCAATTATTGGACCAAAGACATCGTTGTAGCAATTATCCTGGCAATTAATAAGGCAATAATATAGCATTTGCTATTTCAATTAACGTGATAATCAACATGGCCAATAACATTGTTGTGGTAATTAAAGCTTGGCAGTGAGAACGTTGGGTATGCGTTCAATGTGAAGGAAGATAAAAGGGACAAAACAAAACTGCAGAAGGGCCAACTCGTGGTCAGTCAACAGCAACTCAATCAAAGATTAAGGCAAGTCGTGCTCATTTAACAACAAACGAGTGGTATACATAGTGAAAACTCAGAGATAAAAACGAGTTGTAATCAATGATAAATCGCTTGGATTTAGTGATGAATAGACCATGAATTCAGTTGTAAATCGTGGTGTAAACTTAGTGATTGAAACACTCCGAAACAAGATAAAAACGTTGGTCTACACAGTCCGTTTTTAAATCCCAACCGTGGTCATTTACAACAAATAATCGTCAGTTTTGAAGGCGACTTCGTGGGCATTTAAATAGCAGTCTAAGTCAAAATTTAAAAGCAAAAAAGTGGGTGATTCAACAACAATCTCTTCACAATTTAAAGGCAAAAATCGTGGGCATTTAAACAGCAATCTATGTCCATCTTTAAAGGCAAAAACGTGGGTAATTTAACAGCAACACAGACAACTTTTGATTATCAAAAACGTGGTCATTTCGGCAAGTAAAGTTGTGATTTAAATGGGTAAAATTGTGGATGATTTCTACAACAACACAGACAACATTTTTAGATGGCCAAATAGTGGTGCAAAATGCTACCGAAGGAAATTAAATGATAAACAAAATGTTGTACCATCACACCAGAAGGGGAATTCGTTTTTCCTGTCATTAAATAACAAGCAATTCGTTGTGCCATCACACCAGAGGGGAATTATGTTTTTCCTGTCATTAAATAACCAACAATTTGTTGTACCATCACACCAGAAGGGGATTTCATTTTCCATTCCTAGGATACAAATATAATGCGGAGATGAATAACACCAAAAACATTTTTCCATTTCCCGGATACAAGATATAAAAATGCAGATAGGGAATCAAATCGTTTTTTCATTGCCAGAATACCAATACAACGCATACATGAATAAGAAAATAAAAATGTTTTTCCATTCCAGGAGACCAATACAGAAATGCAGACATGAAATAAATTTGTTTTTCCATACAGGGAATCAAATCGTTTTTCGCTGCCAAAATACCAATACAAAACAAACATGAATAATCAAATAAAAACATTTTTCCATTCCAGGAGACCAATACAGAAATGCAGACATGAAATAAATTCGTTTTTCCATTGCCAGAATACGAAAAAAAAAAAAATGCAGACATGAAACCATTGTATTTTTTTCCATTGCCAGAATACCCAAAAATTTGCAGACAGGGAATCAATTCATGCTTCCAATGCTATAACCCCAATACAGCGCAAACAATAGTAAGAGAATGCAAGGATCCAAAGGGAAAGGTCATGGAATGATTGCAAGGGTTCTATTAGTCAAGGCATAGATAAAACCAACCAGTCAACCAGATAATCCACACGCAGAGGTCGTTGCCAGACGGAGGAATCAACAATCATCCAGGGAAAAACATCAAGGGCAGTCGGCTAATAGGTTCGTCCTTTGCTCATCATCCTTGCATAGAAAAGTAGGGCATTGAGATCCATAGGTCTTTTAACGCTAAGGCGACCATCGTAGATCAAGCTCCTGGCCAACTGCTCAGGCGAGGAGTAGTGAGATAGGGACGAAGGCTAAACAACCATGAAGGTCACAATCAACACAGCAAGGTGGTCAAGACGTGCGGGGAAATGAAGCCATGGGAGTCAATCTATCATCGAGCAAGGCTAAGAAAATTTCAGAAAACCATCTAGACAATTAGAACATAGTTACCAACTTAACGAGAACTCTACAGAGTTCTCGTTTTTTGGGCGGTCAAGTTTCTTACCCCATTTTTAAAAATGGTGCTACTGGTAGCACCCAATTCCCTTTTTAGGTGGTTTTTTAATATTTTAAATTTTCTCATACATAATATTTCCACTTTTTTTTTTTAAATGCTTGTTTTTTCATTTATTTTCATTTATTTTCATTTATTTTCATTTGTTTTATTTTTTTTTATTTTTTTATCAACAGTGTTTGTAGTCATTTTTCAATGCTTCTTTCAATCTCAAAATATTTTTTACCATTTACATTTTTTAAAATACTTTTTTTCGTTCCTTAATTAATTTATGGTTCCATACTTTTTTAAATATACTGAAAA
>JASDQU010294622.1:0-14220 GCA_032191745.1 Picea mariana | reverse complement strand
ACAACTGAGAGGGGGGGTGAATCAGTTGTATGTGAGCTTAAACAATTTTAAGTCTGTTAAAACATTATTAATCTTTCTTCATGTGGTCATCAACAATATACAGCATATGGACAATAAATGTAAAGAACAACAGTCACACATAAAGTATACACAGAGACATATTTTTCACGAGGAAACCCATAAAGGGAGAAAACCTCTTCTTCTTTGAAATGATAGGCAGTATTTTAAGTTTTGTACATCATCTATAATTGAGCACCAACTCAATGTGAGGTTGCTACCTTTGTTTTACAAGCTGCAACTTGTTTGAGAGAACCAACTCTCTGGTTTCTCTAGCACCCACTAGAAGAAGCACCAACTCCCTGAATATTCCAGCACCGACTGGATGGAAGCACCAACTTCCTGAATGTTCCAGCACCAACTTCCTGTTACACACACTCCAACCTATATAACAGAGAACACTTGTTCTCCCTAGCACCACCCTACCACCCTTGTTTCTCTGGCTACAACCAGATGAAAGCTACAACTTCCTGTGCTCAAGATCCCACTTGAACCTCTAAGAAAAAAAATCCTCCTGAGAACCTCCCAACCTCCCTAGAATATAAATGGCTAAGTAAACATTCAACTTTACAGATAAATCAGTTCTTACCAATCTTTCTTTGTTCTGTAAATCTGGTCTTCTGCACACTGTTCTGCAGCTCTACTCTTCCTCTGTCTGTTCAGCAGGTATGCTCTGCATCAACTCGTGCTCTCATTCTGCTCTTATTCAACTCTCTGTTATTATGCTCTGCATTTCATCTCACACTTCACATATTCTCAATCTCCTCCTGCACATGCTCTTCTTCTCCTTTGTTACGGTATCATTTTTTTTCACTTACGGAACAACCCACCAGACATAGTCTGTTTCATCTTCTTTTATTCAGAAAAACACAATGATTCAACTTCCCAACTCTTTGGCAAAATGAAGACAACTGTCTAAGAAACTGAAGCGCCAACTAATTGGAAATCATGAGTCCATTTCACTAACGGATTTGTAACTGAAAAGTTAATCTGTGAGAAAGAACAGTAACCCTCTGATCTCATTCAAGTTTTATCCACACCGTTGAATGACCTTTATTATTCTTGCCTTTTTAAGTCGGGTTTTGTCATTTCGGAATTCCTGTGCCCAAGTGTCTCGACACTTCATGTCGCGATCTCTGAAACTCCGAAATGGAGCTTATCTGGACTGACTCCTTCTCTTCCCGTGACCAAGTGCTGTGACCACAACCTTATGCATAAGGCACTTTCACGATTTCACATTTCGCAAATTCGTAATACAAGTTGCTTTTTTTCTTTTGTCCTTCATATTTCGATTTGGCAAACTCCGACACGGAGTTGAACTAATGGTCCATATATGAACTTATTTCAACGGCTACGATTGGATCGCGATATCACATATCACGAAATCAAGATTCTTGTTGCATTTGTTTCTTTTCTTCTTGATATCGCGATTCACGAAACTCCGACACGAGCTATAATAAACGGTCTAGATTCATACTCGATTCAATGGCTACGATTGAATCATGATATCACATATCGCGATTTCGACATTCTTTTTGTCAAGTGTTTTTGTCACTTCAAAGTCCCGATCCCCGATACTCCATGAAGAAAATAAACGGTCCAGATCACTTTTTAACTTAACGGCTGCGATTAAATTGCGAATTCTCATATTGCAATTTTGGTATTTTTGTTGTCAAGTGTTTTTGTCACTTAAAATTCCTGATCCCCAATACTCCAACATTGACTGGAATTAACGGTCCAGATCAAAGCTTGATCTGACGGATCAGATTTCATCGCGATTTTTCATACTGCGATTACGCCCTCTTCTCCTTGCACTTTAAATATAGTGCAGGTTCTTTTCGATCCAACGGTGGTCAGACCCTGCGCTCGGATCTAACGGCTGAGATCTGTCTCCCTCTTCAATGATCAGAGATTCTTCTTCTCAAGAGATTCTTCTCAAACTTTCGCTCATTCGCTGCCTTCGTTCATTCGTTGCCTTCGATCATTTACTGCTTTCGATCATTCACCCATCTGAACTTATCTTCTGTTTGCCTGTTGATTACAAACTTGTTGTTCTCATGTCATCTTCGTTGTTGCCATCAATGACAAGCATTCGTTGTCTGTTAAATATTTTCCAACAATATCTATACATTCTTTCTGTACTTATGCCATTCGCTCTTCCTATACTTATGCCATTCGCTGTCTGTTAAATATTTTCCAACACTTTGAAGCCTGGGGTCAAACCGTTTAGGCAAAATCTTAGGTAAATTAACCCCATTTTGTTACCTGTGATCGAAAAAGAAGTTAAGAAACTTTTAGATGCAAAAATAATCATACCTCTGAGATACTCGGACTGGGTAGCAAACCTTGTCCCGGTCAGGAAAAAGAGTGGGGAAATCAGACTGTGTGTGGATTTTCGAAACTTAAATAAGTCATCTCTCAAGGACAATTATCCGCTGTCCGAAATGGACCATGTGTTAGAAAAAGTTGTTGGAGAAAACCTAATGTCTATGATAGATGGGTTCTCTGGTTATAATCAAATCGCCATGAATGAACAAGACAGGGAAAAAATTGCTTTCACCACACCATGGGGTACGTTCATGTATGACAAAATGCCTTTTGGTTTGATGAATGTAGGGGCCACCTTCCAGCATGCTATGGACATTGATTTCATAGGAGAAAGGGACAAGTTTTTTGTCATTTACCTCGATGATTTGACGATTTTCTCTAAAACTGATGAAGAACACTTGACACATCTCAAACAGACCTTCGAAAAATGCTGCAGGTTTGGTCTATCTTTAAACCCAAAGAAATCACATTTCACCATGCAGGAAGGTAAGCTTTTAGGTCATATCATATCTAGGGATGGAATCAGGATTGATCCTCAGAGGATTGAAGCAATAGATTCTATAAATATTCCCAGAAATATAAAAGAGATTCAATCTTTCTTAGGGAGAATAATTATTTTACGAAGGTTTATCCCCAATTTCGTTGAGATTGTAAAATTGATCACAGGGATGTTGAAGAAGGACAATGGAGTAAATTGGAAAACCAAGGCTAGAGCATTGTTCGCGCATATTAAGAAATTCATAAGCGAGGCACCTGTGTTAGCAAGTCCAGACTATCTGAAAGATTTTCTTATTTTCTCATTTGCCTCTGAACATACTATCGTCGCAGTGCTTCTACAGAAGAATTAGGAAGGATTCGAACAACCGATCACATTTTTTAGCAAGAGCCTTAGAGACATAGAACTGAAGTATGACATAATAGAAAAGTAGGCATACACAATGGTAAAAGCATTAAAGGAATTCAGAACCTATGTGCTACATTCAAAGATAATCGCATACGTGCCTACTAGTTCTGTGAAAGATATATTGGTACAGCCGGACAGTGACGGAAAAAGAGGGCGATGGCTTGCTAAAATCCAAGAATTCGATCTGGAAGTTAAACCAACCAAATTGATAAAAGGGCAAGGACTGGCCAAGCTCTTAGCTGAGTCAAATTTCAGAGCCCTTGATATCAATTGCCTGCAGGGAGGCGACGAAGACACAAACCTAAACGAGCTGGATGAGCAAATAGACCCAAACAAGATCGAAGAGAAGTTCATATCATCGGGCTGGTATAGAGACATAGTGTCTTACTTGCTAAACCTAAAATGCCCAAATGAACTATCACCATCTAAATGTAGAACTTTAAAGCTCCATGCAGTTAAATATTGTATCGTCGAAAGTCAGCTATATTGGAAGGATCCACTCGGTTTCCTATTAGTCTGTTTAGTCGAATCGGAAACTCAGTAGGTTATAGATGAATTTCATGGGGGATTCTGTGGGGGGCATCACACATGGAGAGATATAGCTTACAATATCTTGAGGGATGGGTACTACTGGCCAAATCTCTTTTCGGACGTCAATGCGAAAGTGCATGCCTACAATCCTTGTAAACTATTCACAGGTAAACAGAAGCTCCCTGCACTGCCTCTAGTTCCAGTCAAAGTTGAAGCCCCATTTCGGCAATGGGGTCTAGAATTCATAGGCAATATTAATCCCCATTCCAGTTCTCAACACAAGTGGATCTTAATAGCTACAGATTATTTTACTAAGTGGGTGGAAGCCATTCCAACCAAAAGGGCAACATACTCGGTGGCAATCAATTTCTTGGAGGACAATATTTTGTCAAGATTCAGTTGTCCTCGAAAGATATTTACTGACAATGCCCAGGCCTTTAAATATATGGCTATGATCAGCTTTTGTCAAAAGTATAACATTATTCTTGGCCATTCCACAACATATTACCCCCAGGGGAATGGATTGGCCGAGTCATCTAACAAGAGCCTGGTAAATATAATCAAGAAAGTATTGCATGAAAATAAAAGGTCTTGGCATGTACACTTAAAATATGCATTATGGGCAAACCGCATCAGCACTAAACGGTCTATCAGCATTTCACCTTTTCAAATGGTCTATGGGACAGATGTTGTTCTACCTATAAACCTAGCACTACCAATGATGAAGTTATGGCAGGATCAAAATGAAGAACCCAATCATGTAACCAGGAGAATAAATCAGTTGATTGAGGTTCAATAGCATAGAGTCAAAGTTGATGAAAATATGCAGAAGTACCAAGATGACATGAAAGCATTATTCGATCGCAAAGCAAAGGACAAAGAATTCCTTCCAGGTGATTTAGTGCTAAGATGGGATGCAAGAAAGGAGGAAGCAACGAAGCATAGTAAATTTGACCACCTCTGGTATGGACCATTCAGGGTCTCAGCTCCGGAAGGAAAAAACTCTTTCCTACTGGAAAATATAGACAAAGAAGTCCTCAACGCCCCTGTCAATGGGCGGTATCTAAAGCATTACATGACGTAACAGTTGCCAGATTTAAAAAATAAATAAATAAAATAAAATAAAATTTTGTGTACATATATGTATTTTCATTTAAACATTTCTTTTGATTTTTTTTTTTCGTTCATGAACTTTCGACACATTTCGAATAAGAATTGTATTTTCTTTTTACAGGATTCCAGCTGCATATGAAACAAGTAGGAAAAGAAATCTGAAAGTTGGTGTCAGAAATAAATCGGCATAAACAGGTGATACCTAAAGTAGTTTCATATTGCACAAAGAAATTGAAAGGAAAAGGTAAAGATGAGATTTCTCAAAAGACATGTTATTAAAGATTGTTAAAGAAAACTGAGGTAACGCTAGTCAAACTGCAAATATCAGCTGAACTGATAGATAACAGAGTTGTTTCTTGAATTGATAATCTTTAAAAAATTTAAGACAATTTAAATGATTCATCCAATCTAAAAAACAATCAGTCAAAGTAAATTGTCCCTGAAAATATCTACAAGAGACAGTTTTGAATTGTTTGGCCTCTGTATTTTCACTCAGTAAGTCACTACCTGGCATCCTTTCTATCTTCGGGTTTAACTTTTAAAAAGTCACCATCTTTTCGTTTCATTTACGAAGGGATAAAAAAATTTCGTTTCCACCTCGTGAGCTTCAAAGAAGATTATGGAAAGAAAGCAGGTCTTCACAACTACTCGATCCCCTGCTAAGCGAAGGAATGATTAGAGTGATCCTAACTTTCCTAGGTTTTTCAACGACATCATAGGATTGAAGCTTGCTCAAATGGAATGCCATTAAAAAGTACTCCCAGGTTCACCATTTCAGAGCAGACCAGAGGGAACATTCTATTAAAAGAATGGGAGCATAACATCGCCGAAGGCAAGAAGCAAGCCAAAAAGATAACCAATTCCTTGGAAGAGGCCTTCAATTCTATAGACGGTGATCTGCTAGGCATTGACAACGGAGGTAATGCTGAGACATTGGTGCAGATGAATGTGGCAAAAAATCTCACTTGATCTAAAAGAAAAAGAGGAAAGAGATTTGGTTGATATCTCCCAGATGACTATGGTGGACATAGTCAAAGTAGATAAATGCATGATTAAACCCAGCGTGCGATTATGCACCATTGAAATTATAGATGGACAGATGGAAGACAGGCTACAGCAGTTAGCCTGAGAATGTTACTTCTTTGAAGCCAGCTGTCAAGAAGAACCATCACGGCTAATATCTCAATTGGTTGAAAGGTGTGTCGCCTGTACTGAGTCTGCACGAGGACAAGCGTCTAGTACCAAGTGAAGACAGAGAAGAAGAAATGGAGCGATTTCTCTCCTCCCTATCATAACCGAAATTTTGTGACTGTTGAGATTCTATCTTATTTGTAAAATTGTATAAATATACCACAGAAATAAATAAACAAGGCTAGACCTTTCTGTGTCGATTGTAACATATTTTTTTACATTTGAGAGTTAATACAAAGCAAATCTGAAGATTCTCAATTCCGTCATGACTTTGTTACAAGTTTGTTTCCTTGTATCTCATATTTCGTTTCATTTCATATTCTTAACCGTTATACTTTAGTACGACCACTACTATAGCGAATGAATTTTGGTTTTCTGTAATTATTTACTGTTTTTCCTCTGTACCAGCTATCAGCGTGTGTAAGACCAGTCCACATTTTCAGAATTCTACACATATTCTCTGCTACATCGGTTATTTCCTTACAATTTTCCTCTTCTATTTATACGTGAGATTCTCCCCTGATAGGAGCCTTACACCATAGACAACTAAATGTTTTTCTCCCACCTCATACCTTTTATTAAAATATAATACAGTTATGGGAAAGAGCCTTTGATTTGCATCCCTATTTTATTCTTGAAACCGTAAATTCTCTTTTATTCGACCAAATTGAGACATCATTTAATCTCTCTCTGAAGTTTTTCCTACTTTTACTGTTCCTCCATGATTGTCCCTGTACCAACACATCCCAATATCAAACCCAGATTATCGAACCAAACACACATTGCCTTAAACCTTTTCGACACTATTCTTAAATCAGCTACTAATCGGGTCGAACTTGAACGTTCATGGGAAGCCATTGAACAAGATATAACTATCCAGGAACAGTTGGAAGCTAGACAATGCCAACGTAGAAATATTCCCTAGTTTCCTTTGCCGAAGGTTGACGTTTCTCCCTTCTCCACCTTTGACCCACTTTCGGATGCCTAGACACTATACTTCTAAGCCTTAAGTACAGACTCTAGAACAACATCTACCAAGCCATTGTTTTCAAGTCTAATATTATATGCCCCCACCCGATTTGTATATTTAATTTACCAGCACACTTGGTATACCTTTTAGAAGATTGTACCACATAACCCTCTGCTATTGCAGAGAAAAATTCATCTCCCTATCCAAGCAACTTGTTTTTTCCAAGGCAACAACGTCGAATATGTAATGGACATGAAGGAAAGTTAGTATGAGGACAAACATCTAAAAGAAAGAGAAACATGTCTATTTACCCGCCAAAGAGTCCATCGTCCTCTCTAGCCATTATGTTTATTTAAATGCAACAATGCAATGAAAACACAATGGACATGAAGTAGCTTAGTATGTAGGAAGGCATGTATTGAAGATAACTTATAATGAAGACAGTCATGTAAAAGAAAGAAAAACATGGTTATTAACTGTGAAAGAGCCTGTCGTCATCTCCAACTATTTTGTTTGTTTAAATGTACCAATGCAACGAAAACACAACAAACATGAAGCAGGTTAGTATGCAGGAAAGCATGTAATGAAGATAAGTTACCATGTAGGAAGGCACGCAACATGTACATGTACATATAATAAACTAGGTGAACACATATACAGACAATAAATGAAATACAAAACAACACAATATGAAATAACAGTACAAGCATGCACCTTTCTATATCCTCTTCAACCGATGCAGTCAAGACTCCCTCATTTTCTCTAGTTATTTTGTTTGTTTGAATGTGGGAACGCACAAAATACAATGAGCATGAATGGAAGATGGTATGCACTGGAGAACAAGAAATATGTACATACAGTAAAATAAAATCAATGAACAATATAGAAGATAGGCAGAAACATGAACCTTTGCGCTTCTCCATCCATGGCTGTAAACATGTAATTTTGTTTCCCTGCCCAAAATATATTACAAGCCACAAAATATCACGCAATTTCATGGCCGTAGCTAAACGATTTCTGGTTTTCCATGGAAAATTATCCAGATATGCTTCCACTAATGGAAATACATGTTCTTTATCCTCTACACAGACTGTTGTTCCCATGATACAAGTTTTTGGTTTTCCATGGCAAACTACCCAGACATGCTTCCAAACATCCAAATATAATCTTGCAGAATCTTTGTTGTACATATCATATCTCAAGCACAACACAAATTGTATTGTGTGCACACCAGTCTATGTAGAGGAGAGAGAACATGTAATGTCATATCGACACATCTGACCATACATGGTTTATAAATGTAGCCTACATAAGTTTTATTCTAACAAGAAAACAATGGATATTGCAATTACACATGTAATCCTCGAACAATTTTGCATGCAACTATTTTCTTTCATGTCAGCACTGAAGCACCAGAAAAATCTCACAGAATAGCAGATATTGAGCTCGGAAGACAGAGAAAATAACATAGCTGCATGTCGACTTGTGGGTGCAGGGGCTGAACACCGTAAAGCGCCCCAAAAACTAATAATAATCCAAAAAAAAGAAAAAAGAAAAGCTCCAACCACTGTCGTTGTACCCCAACCCTGCAAGGCCAAATCAAACAAAAGAAAAAAACAAGCACCAAACCAACGATAAAGCATGAACATGACGAAATGGACCCCCAGGGCTCGAAAGTGTAAACCCGAGCCAAACAAACAGAACCAGCAACCCACGAACCAATGAACAAGCAAGAACCACCGAGCCAGTAAACAAAATATGTATCTCCAATGATTACAAAACTGCAACCCAAACACAGAGGGAACCGAAAACATACGAGGACCATGCCACTACAAATAAGAAAACATTCTTACTTGCAAAATGCAAACAATGAACAAAAAACAAGGAAAAAAAATGAAGCTATAGCATCGAAACTTACTTTGAAACGATGAAATGCAGAAGCGCGGGTCGACTTACGAATGAAACAACAACAAGCATCAACCGAGAAACCAATGCAGAAGAAGCACTCACTGAAACAGTAAACAATGTATGTAGCTTCAACGATAACGAAATTGCATTGCAAAGGTAGAAGAAGGATGAAACATACAATGGCTATTGAACTGGCTGTGGACAAACAAGACTATGAAAATTCACTGTAATTGTATAGAAAATTTCGAGGAAAAATGTACTCCAAGAAGCGTATTTAAATAAACATTTAAGGCTATCAGACTGTCTAAGGACCTCGCGGTATGCAAATGTTTAAGTTGTCAGGCCTGTTGGAGGATGTCGCATCATGTAAACATTTAAGCTGTCAGGCCTATTGAAGCATCTTGAAAAAAGTGTCAATACATTTCAACAAAAATACATCCGACAAGGACGTTATAAACTTTGGAATTCTCAATCACTATAAAGTTTGGATATCAAAACATTTCAATATGCTTAGTACATATCAAAACTTAGGAATATATTAAGCTAGCAAAAAATTCTAATACAAACATTCGAACTAATGCTAGCATTAATCCACCTTCAAGCAATATACAGGAAAAATATATGATTCAAAAAGACTATATCCGAGAAAATTTTTTGATATGTTGCCATATAAAACATTGGGAATAGCAAAGTCGGCAATAACACCTCCAATCTCTTATCCTATCATATTAGTACATATGGTACTTTTTATTATATAAAAATATATGCTTTTAATTCCCTAGCTCCAACAATAGGTATTATGCAAATATTTCTAGTCAAAGGACAAACTAATATGTAGTCAACGAATTATCGATCGCTATAGTCCCTCTATGTCTATGGCAAGGACTAATAAAGATAATATAATTATAAAAAGAAAACAAAATTTGCTAATTAAAAGCATTTTAAATCCTTCCTTCTTAAACTTTAAATAATTTCGAGTTAGATTTTATCGTTAGAATAAGTCAAAGGCTTTGGAATGGAGTAGGGGACATGCATAGTGGGATGAACATAGCTCATTTAAATGGATGGGTAGGTGTCAAAAAACGAAATATATTTAAAAATCCATTAAGGAAAGATTTAATATATATACTTGCATACTTTCTAAACGATAAATGGGAATGCCAAAGTAATTTAAGGGAGTCTTTATATTATTATTGTTAATTGGAATCATAAAGATATTTGAGTTAAAATTATCTTATTTGAGAATTGCTCTACTATTTTGATGATGGTCTCCTAGAATGACTATTGAATTGGTGAAAGGATTGGGCATTTTGAAAAGAGAGGGTGTAAATCCTCGTAGACCCAAGGACCTGATATATATTTCCCTAAAGGGGTGAAGGAGAACGACTGACAATATTAGATGTGAAATGAATAATGATATAATAATTTGGAGGAAATATAAACAGAAAAAAACCAAAACAAATAATGGCATAGTATTTTGGATGAAATATAAGAAAAACAAAACAACACAAGGCATAACATAATTAAACCTTCATATGACATTGCCAAAGGTTGGGTTTGAGACAAGGATGGATATTGAATCATTCATTTTCTCTTATAAACCACTTCGGTTCAAATTTATAAATAGAAAAAAAAAAAAAAAATTGTTAATCATAAGAATCCAACAAGATCAATATAAAAAATAAAACATCTACAATCAAGAATTCATTATCCCTTTCCTAAAAACTAAGAAAATCAACGAGATTATTACTAAAATTAATACTGAGATTGAAACAACTAAAATAAAAAAATCCATTATCACCTTTCCTTCTCATATTCAATACCATCCTTCCACAATTCACTTATAGCACGATGATACCACTATGTGCTTAAAACCATAGAAAAACAATATCCATGACCCTAAGAACTCCGTTTCTCCATAGCAATTGAAATATGAAAAATATGGAAATTAAAAGTTTATGCGAATTATAAAATATATAAAATATACAATATAAGGGTATCTCATTGTAAACTCAAAACGTTGTCATTATAAATCTTTTAGTATAACTAAGAATGAAAAATATTAAAAAAAAATACACAAGACTAACATGTAAAATAAATATAAATTATAATAAAATAAGTTATTTTTAGTTATGTACATCAAAGCTTAAAAACTTTATCATACCATGTGTATAAGAAGATACCCGTAACCATACCATTGGATCTTTTCTATACAATATATGCCCATAACCATGCCTATATATATCTTTGGATTTCATTATCAAAGTGGATTCCAATAGTATTATGATTGCTCGTGAGAATGTTGATAGGTTGGTGAAAGAATTTTAATATAATGATCTAATTAGACTAATGCGCTCTAAAGAGTTGGATCAGTTTCTTTACAACTGCAACGTATTGAAGACTCTTGGATATAAAATACGAAGTGGTTAACCCATTCACCCACTATCCCTTTAGTCCTTAAATTAGAAATGTCATAGACTCTTGGATATAAAATATGAAGTGGTTAACCCATTCACCCACTATCCCTTTAGTCCTTAAATTAGAAATGTCATTCCTAGGTGAGCTAAGGCAAGAAATGCATCAATACATAACTGACATCACAAGCCTAACCCTAAATCTAGATGTCATTCTCAACTATACTAAGGTCTTGATTGAAAGAGAGATGGAAAAATTATTGAACGAATTAATTTTATATTATCAATGTCTAATGAATGTTAAAAAGGAAAAGTGAGACTTATATAAAAAAAAATATTTATTTGGTATGTCTTTATTTGTAATATTGCTCGAAGAACTAGGGTTGGTAGGAGTGGAAAGGGATTGTCTTTGGTTTCAAGAGAGAAATTGAACTAAGTTTTGAATTGGGGCTTGGCTTAGCCACAAATAACCAAGTTGAGGCATTGACGCTCCATCAAGGGCTAAAGATTCTATACTCAACCCATATTAGAGGCCTAATAGTTATTGATAATTCATCTCTAATCTTAAAGCATATGAGAAATAAAACCACTGTGAAAATTTGTATCCTTGAAAGGTTGATATCTAGAACCTGACAAGAATCAAAGTGTTTTGTTTTTATTGAATATTACCATGTTTTAAGAGAATTGAATTGACAAGCAAATAGGTTGGCCAACTCTGCTTCCCATTTAGAGGTTGGAAAACTAAGATCAAAATGGGGGATTGTATTATCTTCATTCTCATAATTATTTAGTTAATATAATGGAATATTTGATGCATAGTGGAGTTAAGTCAACATGCTCATGCAAATTGAAGTGACAACTTGCTCCCATGCAAAGTGGGCATGCATTAATCCCCTTCATACATCCAAATACATTGGAGAAGGGGGTGAGGGGTGAAATGTCATTATGGTTTGAAATGGAAAATGAAGGTGGGATATCTTTGTGCAAACTAAATTCAATGTTGTTGTGGATTAAATATTTGGTATTGAATTTTGGAAGCCCCAATCCCATCACTAGTCAAGAAATTGGTTGGCTATCTAATGTACCAAGGGCCTTGGAACCTAACTAAATCTTCTCAAGTTCACACATTCTAAAGAAGTCCTTGAACATGTATTACAATCTAGTGGTTTCCCCTACAATTCGGAATATGATAGAAGACTATTCCATGGTAGTATATTTTGGTTCGGCCCTGGAGTCTGAACTCATGAATTTGAATATGGAGGATCACATGAATCTAGGTGAATGTACTATATGTGATATATTGGGACTACAACAAGTTTCGAGGTGCCACAAAAATTTGATTTCAACCAATTACTTAGCAATCGCAAACTACACCAATTGATTCTATGAGCAGGAGGTTACCTTGAATCAGGGGAAAGCATAGGTTTTGGAAATGATGGTTCTACAAAGGAGGAAAATAGAAAAGTTGGAGGAGGAATGCAACATATTATGGCATATGCTAAATGGTTTGGATCGAAGCACATAGAACTGGACATCAATTGGATCAAGTCTAGAGAAGGCTTAGGAAGAAGATTTAGTCCAACATGCTCTAGGTGAGGAGGAGATGGAACCAATGAAGCAAGATAACAATCCTTCAAGGGAGGAATAGAAGGGGGCCCATAGTGACCATGTATATGTTTAAATATAGGTATTTTATATGTTTTGCAAAATATAACTGATTCTAGGATAGTTCAATAGGGAATATGTTAGTAGAATCAATAGTTTCTCCTAAAAAAAAGACATAAGAACAATTCTTGTTTTGAATATGGAGGAATTTTTTAATAATTTTTCTCAATGGAATCAAGCCAGGCCTACATTTTGTATTACTAATATATACAACTAGGTCACAACATATTTTTAAAGAAAAATTTAACCATTTACGTGGGAAAAAACATCACTCAAAAAATAGGGAGGTGCTTTATTCAACCAAAGCATATATACTTGTTCCAGGTAGTATATATACCTTTTAAAAATTAGGCGATGATTACAACTCTTCCTGTGATGATTCCAAGGAAGTGTTCAAAGAAGTGGGAAGGATCATGGATATCATTGGTTTGCACGAGATAAATTTGCTCATTATAATTACTCAAGACCTTTTGTGGGTGATTTTTAACATGTTGTTTGACCATGTAGTACATTGACATTAGCTGAAAACCCCAAGGTAAGGTTTTAAGAATTTATCATCATAATTTTTATGACTTTATAATTGATTTATTTCTTATAAGAAATTGATCTTCATATGAAAATATTTTTTGCATTTGTACATTTCATATAGCTATTTAATTTCCAGTGGCAATATTTTTAGGAATATATCTAATGAAGACGTCTACAATGGACTTCCAATCCTCAAAATTCACATTTCTCTAGCACCAAAAATATGAGCAAGGAAATATACTCACCCCAACATTGGATCCATAAACTTCACATTGAAATCCGAAGGCTAAAATGATTGAATTTGGAAAAGACACCTAGAATTTAGTCATATCTGCTATGAAGTATTGCTAGTTGGAGATTTTTATTTTTATTTTTTATTTTTGCATAAAGGGAGTGGGGAAGGCCGAGAAACAAAAATATTCATACATTTACCAATCAACCATTATGTTAGAAGGAGGAAACACTCCCTTGTGTCTATCCCCATTGGAATAAGGATCATGAAATATTGGAGCTTATATGGTGTTTAGGGACACATCTCTAAACCAATGTGGAATTGATTTTTTGTATAGAGAAGTATTTATGTTGTAGAAACAATTATAATACACACATAT
>JASDQU010294621.1:2687-14385 GCA_032191745.1 Picea mariana | reverse complement strand
TATTATGTGAAATTATCTTTGTTTCAAGGTGTTGAGTACTTTTCTTGAGGTTTTTCCATGCTATATTGATGTTTGGTTCTTAACATATACCCACTCATATGTCACATATGCAATAACATAAATACTCAAACCATATAGAGTCCACTCCGTGACTCGATCTAGAGTCCAAGGAGGTCCATCGATGCCATCGACATCCTCAATCTATCAAGAGTCCTACACACTTAGGAGAAACTAGTCAATCACACTTTTGTATACATAAATAACCTAACATAACATCATAATCCAAAGTCTCATCCTTAAAATCCATAATAGAAGAAATCAATCATATATTTAAATGGATCACTTGCATGCAAGTTTCCTCAAAGAATAAGTCACATCAGGTGAGTGCAAGAGAAGGATGTTACATACAATGCCTCTTGTTTTAAACTTCTTCCCGAATTTTTGTTAGGATATTTAGAAATTTAGGATTTAGTTAAGATATACTTTCTCTAATGTGTCATTAGGTAAAAGTGTGTTTCTTAGTGTGTTTCTTTAGTATGCACTAGTATGCATTTGTAGTTAGGAAATCTGATGGTCATGATATGTTCCCGACATAGAGTGATCTCACAGTTCATATTCTCCTTGATCTTAACGGTCATTGATCCATGGATTAACATTTGATTGGTCCATGATCTCTATTTAAAGAGCATGGAGGGTCATTT
This sequence comes from Picea mariana, assembly GCA_032191745.1. Taxonomy (NCBI): domain Eukaryota; kingdom Viridiplantae; phylum Streptophyta; class Pinopsida; order Pinales; family Pinaceae; genus Picea; species Picea mariana. The sequence goes on along the minus strand of JASDQU010294621.1, from coordinate 13,684 downwards.
TCCAATGATCGATTGTGAGAAACTCTCTTGTAAAATCTCTATGTATTCTTTTTATTTTTCATTAATAAACTGCTCCAAGTGGTTACTCTAGTTGAGGCCGTGGATGTTTCCCCATAGGGGTTTTACCACATGAAAACATCGGTGTGTTGATATTTGATATAGTTATTTGAGTGGTTAATGAAGTTGTTCATCTTCTATTGGAATACCTATGCTTTAGTACATGGTATCAGTTCCTGTTTGAAGACCCTCTCCTGTTGTAGATCGATATCATGAAGTCGGTTGCCTCATCTCCATTTTCTATCATTTTCATACATTTATGGGTTGAGAATATTGTTCCATTGCGTATGGAGCACTTGTTTAAATTAGGAGCACTTTTCCTTTCACTCGAAAATATTTTTTTTTTCCCAGGATATGACTATTTCAGTCAAATATGGAGGTATAAAGCCTAGATACACATTTTTTAAATTTTTGCAGAGTATCATTTTGGTTTTATTTTGGTTTTGTATTATTTATTTCTAGGTTGGTACTCTTTTAGATCTGTGTATTCTGTTTTCCATGTGCCCTGTATGATCTTGGCCAATCAGAAACAGGTAGGAAAAGGTTCATCTTCTGGGTAAGCTAACCGAGATCTAACCCTTGTTGTCATCGAGAAGCAAAAAAAAATTCTTGTGTGAAAAGAGTTTTTTTTAGCACGCTCTTCAAGGTTGTTTTGCACAACAATAACAACAACACCCTCAATCCTCTTCCTAAAAAATACAATATGTTTTGCTAGACCATTTGGTTAAAAGTTGCCTTATTAAGTAAGAGATCTTGAGTTCAAGTTTCTCTTTTGTTACTTTTCTTGAAAAAGTTCATGCTAAAATTGTAAATTGTATTTCACTTCAAATATAAAAGTGAATCACTATAAGTAGCTTTAATATTTTATTTTAGAGTTATTTATTTTACATGGAGATCTTTTTTTATAAAGTAACTTCATTGTAAAAATGATCCCCACTTCTCTTTATAAAAGTGGGTCACTTCATAAAGCAACTTACACTATCACGTGGTCCTTTTGTTATTGTTTATTCCTTTTTTTTAAAGGGCATAACTCTCACATCCAAAGTCCATTTTCAGTGTCGTTTTCCTTAAAACTGCATAAATTTTCGAGATCTTTCCATCTAGATCATAAATTTCATTTTTTAAATACATATTATCTGGATACTTAATATGGCTTATACAAGTAATCTCTCTCTTACCAACACCAACTACTTCCAATGGAAATCTCATATGGAATATTTATTAATAAGCAAAGACTTGTACTAGATTACCTTGGGAAAGGAAAAAAAACCCAGTGATAATGATAAGAAAGTCAAATGGGCTAATAGGAATGACAAAAAATGTGGACTAATTGAAATGCCCATCTCTCCTGATTTAAGGTTCCACCTTAAAGAAATTGATGACCCTGAAGAATATTGGGAAAAGATTGAATCTATGTTTGGTAAACTCAAATATTATTCAAGAACAATAGTTAGAAAATCAAGTATTGACCTTAATTCCAAGTGTTATTTCTATCCTTGAAGACTATCTATCTAAGTTTAAAACACTCAAAATTTTATGTGAAGAATGTGAGATAAAAATGGAGGAAGAGCGGTGCATATATATTATTCTTTCTAAGCTAGGCAGTGCATATTATGTGTTTGTATCTACCTTTTATGATATGAGAGAGTCTTTAGGGAAATATTATCAAAAACCCACTCTCGATTCTTTTTGTGCTACATTGATTAGAGAGGAAGATAAGTGTGTACAACTTGGAGTGATCACCATTGCAGATACCTCCAACAAAGTTTTAGTTTCCCATCAGAAAGATAAACCCAAGTATCTCAAGAAGAAACGTCCTTTCTAAAACAACAAGAAACATAAGGGTCCCAAACCCACTCAGATAGATTCATATTATAATGGTGACAAATGAGCAAAATACAAAAATAAGAAGACTAATATACATTGCAACTTTTTTGATGAAAATGGTCATGATGAGTCTAAATGTTTCAAGAAGATGACAACTTTACAAGCAACAATGAAGAATAAAAACATAAATTTTGATTCTACTTCTTCTTCTTCCTCGCATGGACATGCACTTTCCACTTTTCATTTCTCCTTCAATACAACTTCTACTTCTTCTTTTGATGAGTGGATTATTGATTATGGATCATCTTATCATATGGCTAAGGATAAAGACATATTTTCTTCTCTAAATGAATGTAACACCAAGCAAATATTTGTTGGTGATGATAGATATCTTAGTGTTGTCGAGTCTGGAACAATTCAAGTAGATAATGGTCATTTCAGTGATGTAATATGTGTTCCAAGTATTTCTTGTAACCTTCTATCAATATATCAAATCACTCATTTAGGTGAAGGTAAAATTGTAGAGTTTTCACCTCACCAAGTTGTAATCAAGGATCTAAAAGATCTTAAGCATGTTCTTGCAACTGGAATTGTTGATGATATTACCAGGTTGTATAATTTTGACAACTTTGGGTCATCATCTTTTTCATTAGTTTTTGTTCCTCATAGCGATGACTTGAGGAAACTTTGGCATGAGCGGTTTGGTCATCTAAACTATGTAATCAACAGATGGTGGCTGGTCTTCCTCTTGTTTCATGAAAAGATGGTGTTTGTGTTAGTTGTGTTCACGATAAACATCATCGGGACAATTTTGACAAATCTGCCTCTTGGCATGCCTCATTCCCTTTGCAAATTGTTCACAGTGATTTGTGTGGTCCCCTTTCTTCTCCTTCTTTTCCTAGGTGCAAGTATTTCTTAACTTTCATTGATGATTTTTCCAGACATACTTGGGTTTACTTCTTAAAACTTAAGAGAGAAGTTTTTGACAAGTTTTTGGCCTACAAGGCCCTTGTAGAAAAGAAATCTGGATATCAAATTCAAAAGTTAAGAATAGATAATGGAGGTGAATAACAATAATTTTACAAGTTACTACACTACACACGACATCCAAATGAAAGACACTATTCCATATACACCACAACAAAATGGTGTTTTTGAAAGAAAGAATCACACATTAAAATAAATGGCTAATTGTATGATCCAATCTAAAGGATTAAGTCTAAAGTATTGGGTGGAACCAATCAAATGTGTAAATTAAATAGTCAATCACACTCCCACAAAGGGTCTTAAAAATATAACACCGGAAGAATCTTGGACAAAAATTAAACCAAATGCAAGTCTCTTCTGTATATTTGATAGTATAGCATGGGCTCACATTCTTGATAAGAAAAGGAAGGCATTACAACCTAAAAGTGAGAAGTGTATATTTTTTGGTTATTCTAAAGATTTCAAAGGTTATAGACTTCTTAAAACACATTGTAATTGAATTATTATTAGAATAGATGTTAAATTTGATAAAATATCTTGGCCTGTGAGACTAATTCGATGATTGTGCATTTTTTGGTTTATGTACCATCTTCGACATTTGTGCCTTCTTATGTTCCTATTATGGTTTTTTCTTCAGATGATGACAGTGAGGATGAAAATCCACCTCCACATGCTCACCTTCCTCTAGATGAGTCCTTTGAACTTGAACCAACACCAGTTCCACCATTTCCTAGATGGGTTCGTTCAACACGAGAAGCATGTGGTCTTGTCAGTGATCCTTCAGATCAATGTCGAATACATTCGCAGTTCCAATGAGACTCTTCTATTTTGGCTCAAGTTTCAGAGACTCATGATCCAAAGATATTTGCAGAAGCTTCAGTTCATCCAGATTGGGATACAACAATGAATGAAGAGTATTTCTATTTAATGGAAAACGATACTTGGGATCTTGTACCTCTTCGAAAAAGAAGAAAAATTGTTAGACATAAATGGGTCGACATAACTAAGTATGCATCAAATGGAAGTGTTGAAATACATAAAGCTTGGTTAGTTACCAAAGTATTTTCCCAAGTTGAATGAATTAACTATAATGAAAACTTTTCCCATGTAGCCAAAATGAATTCCATCTTCCTTGTTCTTTCCATTGCTACCTCACATAAATGGGAGGTCCATCAGATGGATGCTAAATCTTCCTTCTTGCACAAAGATTTGAAAGAAGAAATATACATGGAACAAACTCTTGGCTATGTCCATAATGACTCTAGCCTTGTTTGTCACCTTAAGAAATATCTTTATGGTACTAATAAAGCTCCCCGAGATTGATATGCAAAATGGAAAACTTTCTTATTGACACTAGATTCTCTAGATGTCATTCTGATCCTAATGCCTATACCAAGAAAGTAGGAAGCCATCATATAATACTTTTCCTTTATGTTGATGACTTTATACTTACTTGTAACATCCCCAAAAATAAAATATTTTTAAAGTGTGAAGTTACTTAGGAAATTATTTACGTTTTTGGTAAATTCGAAATTTGAAAATTATTACCATTTATGGAAATTTTGAATTTTGAATTTGATTAATTTTAAATTATGATTATGACTGTTGGGAAAAGATTTGATTTGTCCCAACTAACTTTTTGACTATGACACTTCTAAGAAACAAATATTCTTATATTTATTGTTGATAAACAAATGGAACAACCAGGTTGAAATTAGTTGACCATGACTCCATGAGTGGGGAACATGTTGTAACTACCTCAGGGATGATTGTGACAAGTGACAAATCATAAATTTGGCCATTGGCAGCCCTTGTAAATCATGGATTTGGAAAGATGAAAAAAATCCCAAAGGGGAAAATACCTAGGAACAAATGAGTTTGGCATATATAGCACATGGGAGGAGGCAAGACACTGCCTAGTATGTTGGGAAAAAAAAAATTCTCTCTTGTTGTTATGAGCACTATTTTTTTGAGTGTGAGGCAAGGAGAAGTTTTTCTAAAACTGAAAGACTATTGCTAAGGAGCAATTCATAAGTTCGTCGTCATGGATTCATTGTCAGGATAGGGGGTCAATGGGACAAGTGAATTGGTTGTCCTGTTCTAAGGTTGGTAATAACTTGGTTGTTCCATTCGTTGCTCAACAATCGTTCAGATATGTTTATCTACTCCTTCACTGGTCAAATGTTATTTAAATTATTGGCTGGTAGTATGCATCTATTTAAATCTAGATGAATTGGGTTTTTTATTAAATTATGTTGAAATGGGTGAATTGTAGGATAAACCTATACAATTTTAATTGTAGACATTGAGTAAAACTTTATGTACATCTTCGATGGCAATGAATTTAAACATGAAAATGTTAGAATATACACATGTGTTAAACAAAATATCATTTCAATTACTATGATAGAACTTCCTACCAGATATGTGATTCATATACAACTAGATATTCAGTTTTTATAGTGAATTATAGACTGTGTAAATGCTAAAGTATTTTTAAAAGTAAATCTGGGAATTAAATATATACATATATGAATAGACATGTCTTTGTAGGCCATCCCTTTAATTCTAGGCAGATTGATCTATTAATTTATATATTGTTGGATTGAAGTAATAGATAGTATAATCCTTACAGTTTCATTCTACTCATTGAGTAAGGATAACTCATGAAGTAAGCGTGAAAGTTAGAATTATATTTCATATATTATTGCTATGGATTAAATACATAGGATGTACAAACAATGAGGAAAATCAGACTGTACAAATGTTATTCAAAACTTGAATTGATTACCTACAATAGGAATGACTAAGTATATATGTATATATATTATAAATTAAATATACAAATTGTTCCAAACAGTTATGCAAAACAAACTATGCAAACGAAGTTGAAAATAGAATGATTATATAAAATAGGAAGCTAGTATATATATATATATATATATATAGGAATATAGGTGTATAGTTGTTTGTATAAGGATTTCAGATCCATCTAAAAAGCCTATGGCATATGAAATCAAATTGCGATGACATAAAAGAAATCATGTTCAACCAAATGCAGCAATAATCATAACATGAATCTATTCTTTTGATAACAATATGCACTTCAATTTTAAGCAAAGAATAGAATATCTGAGTAACCCTATGCCTGGAATTGATTGTGAACAATCTTTGTTTCTTTACAAAATATTGTTTCATTGTAAGAGCATAGGAGAGGAATCCTATGACTCAATATGAAAACTTATTACATATCCCCAAATCAGACTAGAAAATCAAAGGTGTTTACAACCCTACGCAAGTAATGCATTCATAGTCTTCCAAAAGTAAATTAGCATTATACAAATGAATTCACTTATTAATCATCCACTACAAGAAATCTAGACCAAACGAACCACAATAATGATAATTCTAGGTTGGAACTGTAATCTTCATTGTTAGAAACTGGAAGGGGAAAACCATAAGAATATTGTAAAAGGAACCTGAGTACCTATTGCGTGAGAGAATGTCCAAAAATCTCAAGATTTCATATGTACCAACAGTGTAAGAAGATCAGAAAATTTCAATTATTATTTAATGAGAAGAAATAGAAATTCTTATACATAACATAAAATTAAATTACCAGGATAAATTAATTATAAAGGAAACAAGCACATGAAAGTTTCGCATTGCACTTAACTTGGGGCCTATAGTAAAGGTCATGCTTCCTCTGTGCATTCTTTAAAACACCATCCATAAACCAAAATGGGGTGGAGGGGCCAAGGACCGCCTGATGGGTACCCTCGCAGTCAAAAGGGGCCCACCATTAGTTTTGAAAACCAAAATTTTAGCAATCTATCAGAAATAAAGAAATCATACAACAACCAAACAATATAATGAAGTATGTACAATAACAATTCAGAATACACAGGATTTTCCATTTGACCATAGGATAAGGTTACGAGTTCATTCTCATTTTAATCAGACCCTGTTGAAATTAAAGCTAAACCACGAGAAATATAAATGGTTTTCATATCGATACCACAACATAATGGAATAAGGAAAATTTTAGATCAAAGAAATATTATGTACAATTCTGGAAAAGACGAATGCAATTGGTCATGCCAGGAATTAAGGGATCACGAGATTAACTATGTAATGAGGATTTGTCTCATGAGTCTTTAATATTTTTAATGTACAATTGTTTGGACATGACTAGCATAGTAAATACCCAATGTTACTGGCGTACTCAGACAATAAGGAAATCATGATTCCTGAGGGAAAGGTTTCAACAGAGAGAAAACAAAACTATGACAGACTGGAGACTTCTTTAAGCTAATTACAGAGTTACTCGATATAGGCATACCTATGAAAAACTAAAAATGCACCAAGATCATTCCCACACCGATGGAAACCCTATCTTCTACTAAGGTTGGAATTTTGAGTAAAACCACAAAACATTTAGTCAAAACCATGATTCGATAGAAAGCTTGACCGAAGTCACCAAACTTCCAGAGGTCTCAACAACAGAACTGGTGATGTTATATTGAAGCCATAAACTTTTGAGGAACTCGGAGTAAGAAATGAATAAAATACATGAAGTTTTTAGTATACGGGGTGCTAGACCAACGATACAATGGACACGTATGAAACCAAAGAAAACCCTAAAATTACTCCTCGGTGGAATGTCATTACCCAAACATTATACCAAATCTATAGAAGACAAACCAGTCATGAATGAATAATTACCATAAGACTTTTGTTAAAAGAAATTGAGAACTTGACTAAAAATCCAAAGAATCCTTACCAAGCTAGTGGTAGTGTTCAGTGGGTGTGGTCCACCATACTCCCCCCCACTAGAGAAAGATCAATTCCGACAAGACATTGGTCATGTTGTTATGGGAGACATAAGCACAAGGTTATCACTGTAACAAAGGGGCAAACGACACGAAGCCAAGAAGACGGGTGGAATAATAGAATCGGGGAAATCCCTGTAAGGTGAGCTTAATGGTGTTAATGTAGAGTTGTACTAGCCCATGTGATTCGGGAAATGTGGCAAGCACTCGATGGACACATGAATACAATTGATGGCCCCAAGGAGGCAATTTACAGATGCCATAAATGTCATTGGAAGGGCTCATTTATTCCATGACAGTCGTATTCTATCAAACGAAGACAATTGTAATGTCGATTCCATTTCAGACTCTAGTTTTGGGTTAGTTCCTTCCATCCAAGTTTTATTTAGGGTTCCATGCCTCATCTCTAACCTTTCAGCCTCGTGTTAGGGATTTGGTTTAAGGGTTAGTTCTAAGCAGTATGGAAAACAACCAAGAACAAGTAACAGGCACCCAACCATCAGATAAACTACTCTAAGCCTTAACATTAGCACATGTATGGATATTAAATAGTTCTATAAGTACATGCCACATATGCTTAGGAGTCTAATGCTTGAAATTCAAAAACCAGTGTCGTATTTTGCATTAATGTTTTCCATAGTATGTCTGAGGAGTTAACTCATTAATTCGGGACCCGATGTATTAATATGCATTAACGTGTTTCTATGGTATGTTTACAACTTGTGCGACCTTGAAAGTATATTCTATGCTGAGTATATATATGTGTGTGTGTGTGTGTGTGTGTGTGTGTGTACATTCGCCTAGGAAATAAATCTATCTTCCTTGAGATTAGAAATAAGTTATGGCTTTACTTTTGTTAAGTTTTCAGTATTATGGAAAATGCAAAGGATACAAAGGAAAAGTAGTATTAAATCATATTATAGTCTAAATAAGAAATCTTGGAGAAATAATGAAAGGTTTGATTAATGACCTTAGGAATATATATATATATATATATTATGTGTAATTATGGGGTTCATTAGATATGGTATCAGAGAAAAGGTTACAACACTTGGACCTTAAATAGGGCCAAACGATTTGCTTAGCACATATTGTTTTATGTTCATGTAAAACTAACAAAACCATTACTGTTACAAACAGAAAATATTTTTCTCTGTTCTGATCATGGTAGCACAGGATGAAGCAGAGATTAGACTCAAGGAGAATCCTAAGCAAAGGCCTCCTGAATATCAGAGGCAGAACAATGATGGAATTTCACCCACCGAAGTTCTGGATTCTATTAGAAATCTCATTGTCAAGCTGCAAGTTTTCAAAGCAGATAATGAGAAACTGAAAAAGGCACAACCAAAACAATAGTAAATAAATGAAGTTATTCTACAAAGCATAGTGACAAAAAAGAGCCCAGAGGATGAAAATCAGGAAGAAGAGGTCAGTAAAAGGGCCTCCAAGAATTCTGGCCTTGAAGCAGAAAAAGGGGACAACTCATCCAAAGCTACACCTTCAGCTAGAACAAAAATAAAAAGGAAACAAGTATACCACCTTGAGAGAGAGTTTAAGAAAATCAAACCATCTACCCTTGATGGGGAATCTAGAACATGGGAGGAAGATGATGGATGGTTATTAAACATCAAGAAGTGTTTCCAGATATAACAACTATTCCAACAATATGAAGGTCATAATGGCCATCTATAATTTGAAAGGGAAGGCTAGCATATGGTGGCAAGACCTGAAGTTGGCCAAGGGCCTAAAGGATAAACAGATGGAATGGTCGGATTTTAAGAAATACTTTAATAAATAATACTTATTTGAAGCTTACTATGAAATAAAAACCAAAGAACTTTATGAGTTACGACTCGATCAAATGGCTATTGATGATCTGATAAACAAAATCCTGGTATTTCTAAGGTTTGTACCTTATATCTGGGAGGACAAAGTGAAAATCCAACAGTTTCTAAGTTGTTTACCATAGTCCTACAAGGACATAATTGAATTCGATAATCCCAATTCCTTGAGCGAATTTTTCAGGAAAGACCGAATGTGTTACGACCAATACAAACAAAAGTAAGAATTTCCCAAGGCTTGGAAAGACAATAAACAAGACCGAATGAACCAATGGAAAAAGGGATATCAGGGAGCCCTTTTTCGGAATGAAGCGGAGTTTTTTCCATGAAAATATTTTCACTCCAACAACCAGAACACCCAAGGAGGTGCTAAACCAGTTAATCTGGGAACAAAGTAGTTTGGGGATACCCCCGAGAACCATTAAAATATTGGGATTGTGGAGGACCTCATTTAAGGAGGAACTGTCCACATTTGAATTCATCAACCTAAACTATGGTTGAAAATATACATGAAGCCTCTACAGTGGGAGATGTAGGCAGAAGCTTACATCAGATCAATGCAGTCATGGATGGTCGGCAAGATGATCAAAAGTCCATTGTGGTCAAAATTGAAGGTAAAATTAACAACACTCGTATTTCTATTTTAATTGATCCTGGAGCTACATTGAGTTATATCACTCCTATTTTAGTGGATTCAAATACACTTAAAAGAACAAAACATGCAAAATCTTGGCTATTACAACTAGCAACATGGACAAAAAGAAAAGTATATGATTTTATTTTTGACTATGAGTTCAGTTTAGGTGGTCAAAACACAAAGGAAAATCTGAACATTCTACCATTAGGGTCTTATGACATAATTATCAGAATGGATTGGTTAGAAAGGCATAAAGAAGTTTTAGAATGTTATGAAAAATCACTCAAGTATAAAGACAAAAACAACATTGTTAGGACAGTTCAAGGTATACAAGGTATGGACATGAATCTGGATTTTGATTATGGCATATTCCATCACATATAGATATATCCAAGTTATCTGTATGCCTATATCTATATATAGCCATCTTTTGATTATTTAGTGGTTTGGTATGGCTGTTAGAAGATTTCACTTCAATTACTCACTATAAGCGTCGGTCTTTAGAATTGTATGCTACCAACTCTATGCCATCCATTATATCAATTACTGAATGAAAATTTACATATATATATTCATAACTGTAGTCATATAGTTGTTTGATACTTCGTAAACCCCTTATTATATTAATGGGCCTTTAAATCTGTATAGTTAAAAAGGATATAATACTCAAATTCTTTCCAGTTTTCTATAAATGTTTGCACAGGTTTGAAAATCCACTACAGAAATTGAACACTTAAAGTCGCATGACTCATGATGATCTCATGACAGGTAGAAGGTTTTCCAGGACTTGAAGTTTCATAATTTTCATGATTAACT
>JASDQU010294619.1:0-14220 GCA_032191745.1 Picea mariana | reverse complement strand
GTTCTTAGGAAAAAGGTGCCTATACTCATCAAACACCATCTTTCCTAAACTTTTTGAATGACGATACTTCATCTTAGGGCCACAAACTGGACATGCAAATTTACCCTTTGTTTGAAGACCTACAACAAATGGATTAATGTCAATTATACGATGAGATTATTTAAAAAGTAAACATACATCATGATAACATTAAAATATTGTATAGTATTAAAGAGCAATATTAGAATTCTTATACATACCACAAAAATGTGTTAGTCCAGGGGCATCATGAATTGTCCATAAAAGTATTCCACATAATTTAAATTGCTTCTCCTCGATTGGTTTACATATGTCATGCATTGTGATGCCAGCCAATAACTTTAGTAGCTCGTCAATAAGAGGCTCAATATATACATTCATATCTTTAACCTGGTACTTACCTAATTGTTTGAAATTACACATAATTACTAAAGGATTGATATCATGTAATATATATATAATTAAATAAATAAACAAAATATATTATGCAAAAATTGAAACAAATTAAAATGTTAAATTCAAAAAATTAATGTAAACAAATACCTGGAACAATCATTGTCAACATTATGTGCTCCTTCTTTATTGGAATCCAAGGAGGAATGTTATTGTTGATAACAAAAATAGGCCACACTAAGTAAATAGACCTAATCTCTCTGAATGGATTAACACCGTCAACAACCAATGAAAGCCTAACATTACAAGGTTCATCTTTGAAATCTGCCCATTTTTCCTCAATTTCCCTAAATGCAGAACCATCGACAGGCATTCGAAGAACACCATCTTTACTTCTGTTACATGCATGGTAATCCATAAATTGTGCTATGCTTTCACACCTGAACAGTCGCTGCAAACATGGAATTATGGGAATATGACGAAGAACCTTTCGAGGCACCCTTTTTGTTACTTGATTGGTTTGATATCTACTGATAAGACATTGCGGACATTTGGTTTTCGAAGCATATTGTCCATAATATATAATATGGTCATTATGACATCCATCTATAGTTTGATAATCCATTCCAATGTCTTTCATAATGGCATGCAAACCTCGATATGTGTGAGGTAAAATATTTGACGATGGTAACAAAAATTCACCTAACAATCTACAACATAACAAACAACTAGTTAATGTAAGAATATTAATCGTAAAAAATGAATTCTTATTTTACACATTAATTAACACTAAAAACAAATATAAAAAAATCAAGATTTATGTACAGTATGAGATGAAACATATTACATACCTTAGTATCTGTGTCATACAAGTGTTCGAAAAATTATTCATAACCTTTAAGTTCACCAGCAACAATGTAGCAGAGAGAAGATTTTCTCTTGATATTTCATAAAGTCGTTTATTTGCCTTTTCTAATAGAGGTTAATCATAAATACCAGCATTTTCCCCATCCTCATCCGGCTGTGAAAACAAATCTTGGATCATTTGATTTGACCCATCATCTTCTTCCATGGGATCATTAACTTGATTTTTCCCATCATATTCTTCCATGAGATCTTCATTTGCTTGGTCATGAAGATGTTCCTCAGCTTGTACAACATCATTTCTACTGATACTTGGTGCAATATTCTACAAAAAGTTAGAGGGCAACTCTAACTTTATAATTACAAACAATCATGAAAAATTAGTGTATACTATAACAAACATTCAAACAATATATATACATATATATAATTTTATATAAAATTGACAAAATAAAAAAAAGATAATGAATATATAGCTAACTACCATGGGACGATATTCATTTGATCCGCCATCAATGTGACCATATTTCCTACAATGTTTTGTAGTTGTTGCTATTAAAATTCTTACGGGATGTCTAAGGAAACATTTTTTAAAAGGGAAATAACATCTACCATCACCCTTTTCACCCACTTTACTTTTTTCCCCACCTCTAATAGCATTCTGCGACATTTTTCCGCAAAAAAAACCCTTTCAGAACCGTCGTTGTTATAGCAAGATTGTCGCAACATCTTTAAATCCTTAAATATTTATAAGACAATTTTAGGTCACTATCGTCGCCATTGTGATGATAGTGACCTAAAAATATGTTTTTTTTTTCCACCTATTTATTTTAGGTCATTTTCAACGGTAAAGTTTGACTAAATTATTATGGTCAACATTCGTCGCTTATGTGACAGGCAATCTAAGGTCGTCTCTTATGTGATGAACATTGACCATTATAATTTAGTCAAACTATAGGCAGCGAGATTGTGACGAACATGGGGTATATTTAGAAAAAATGAACTTTTTCTCCTGCATGTTGCAATGAAAGAGTAATACTTTCGTCACAAGTGGTCGTCGCAATTTTTTCAATATGCAGTAGTGATAACATGTACAAAAATCAGGCAGGCTCCTGGCCTTTAACACTTAGGCTCTCCAACATAATAAACACATAAGCCTATCATATTATCAATACTCATCTCACCAACCTACAAAACATGATTTACAATTCATAAACATGATTACAATAGGGATCATCCTTGGGGATATTACAATCCCTGTTATCACTGAAATTTCATCTGCAAATGGTTACAGGAATCCAACATCTTCAAATAGCTATGAGTCCACCCATGGACCAAAATTACCAAAAAAACATTTCCAAAAGGTCCAAAACTATACAACCAGTTATAAAATCAAGATGCACTATGACTACACAGGTCACACGCGCACATGCGCCATCAAGAAACGTAGGAAAAGCGCACATGCCATGATGCACGAGTGTGGATGCTAAAAGCTGCGCACACCTGAGAATGATGCATTTATGATGTTGTTCGGCCTCCCACCCACTTATGGCTCATCTTCCAAGATGATTTGACATCCAAATCTCAGCTGAATCCAATTGGGTGGCTGGTCAAAGACCTAAAGGTGCCCTAAATAGCTCCTTTTCACACTAAAAGTTGGTTGCACAATACCTCAAAGGGGTGCTATAAAACAAGGCCATGGGTGCACTACATTTTCAAGGAATTCATTTGTAAGGTTATGCTGCTATTATTCTCTTGGGGAATCATCTTCTCTCATCAAGAGCATACTAGCACCATTCCATTTGGCCAATCCACATCACCTTTTGAGTGGGATAGCTTGGGATTATTTCACCATTTCTTTCAAGTTTTAAAGTTGTAAGAAGAGCTTAATATTGGGGGTCCAAGAGCCCTCCCTTGGAGGAAGAAGGGACCCAAAGTCCCCTTTATTTTTAGTTTTTTCTTTTCACTAATACAATCCTTTCCATTGGTGACATGAGTCTTGTTTGTTTCTTGTTCTTATGTCCTTATGCACAATAGTTTAGTTTTTCTTTCCTTTCCTAGTTTAATTCTTAGCTTAGTCTTTTATGCTTATTTTTCTAACCCTTTCCTTTACTGTTGTCTTCCTTAGCTAACCCAACTAAGCTTGTAAGCACCTTTTTTTTCTCATTCAGGTGACAAAATAGGTGCAACAATCCCCTCCCCTTATTTTTCATTGTCCTTAGTGCAACTTTCACACAGTATCATCAAGATTTCCAAAATATTCAAAAATATGTGGGTATTTTTCCCTCATAGCATCCTCATGCTCCCATGTCACGTCCTCAGGACCGTACCAAGTCCACTGGACCTTTACAATCCCTATATCTTGATTCTGGATTTGTTTTCTTTTACTATCCAATATGCACACAAGATGCACTTGCAAGACACCTTCTTGCTCCACCTGAATCACATTCCAATCGATAACATGATTAGAATTAGGTATATATATTTTTAAGAAATGAAACATGAAACACATTATGTACAGTCATGGATGCAGGTAATGAAAGCATATATGCAACTGGCCCAATCCTTTCTAGGATTTCAAATGGCCCACAAAATATGGCTGTCAACTTGGCGCAGTTTCCCAGCTTCAGGGAACTTCTTTTAGCTTTTACTTTCAGGAAAACATGGTAACCCACTTTAAACTCCATGTGGTTTCTATTTTTATCAGCATAACTTTTCTTCCTGTCTTGGGAAGCTTTCAAATTCTGCTTAATTTTTAGCATTTTCTCTTCCATTTCCTTGAGCAACTCTAGCCCAACTACTACCATTTCAGCTGGATTATCCCAACTTACTAGAGTATTACACTTTATGCCATAAAGTGCTTAAAATGGGATCATCTTTAATGATGCTTTATACCCATTATTATAGGAGAATTCTACCAAGTTTAGGTAGTCTTCCCATTTCGATAGTTTGTCCATCACATACATTCTCAGTCTGTCTTCTATCACTCAATTCACCCACTCTATCTTCCCATTCGACTCATGATGGTAGGTTTTACTAAAATTCAGATTCATTCTGAATACCTTGAATAACCCCTTCCATAAATTTGAGGTAAATTTCGGGTCTCTGTCAGACACAATTGTCTTAGGAATTTCGTGCAATCGTGCCACTTCCTTCATAAAAATATCAACAACATCTGTTGCCTTGTGAGTAGTCATTAATGGAATAAAATGGGCATCTTTCGTAAGCTTTTCCACCACCACCATGATTGAGTCATGTTGCTTGCCTGTTCTCGACAATCCTGTGATGACATCCATTGTCACCACTTCCCACTTCCACTCAGGAATGGGTAAAGGCTGCAGCAACCCTGTTGGGTGACTGTGCTCAGCTTTAACCTTCTGGCACTCCATACATCTGGCAATGTACTCAACAATATATTTCTTCATACCTAGCCAAAAGTAATGGCTCTTGACTGCTGGCATAGTTTTCCAATATCCAGGGTGCCCAACATAAGGCACGTTATTCATTTCTCTCAGAATCACAAGTTTCAAACCCTAGACATTAGGTACAAAAACTTTGTTCTTGTACAAAAGTATCCCATCGATTTCCAATTTGTAATTTTCCACTTTCTATGGAATCTCACCTTGTTGTAGCTTTGCTACCAGCTCCATGTACTGCAAATTTTCATTTGCAACTTCCAAAATTATGCCCTTTATATTGGTGTGATACATGTTGATGGTTGTAGCATGTAATTCATGTACTCTTCTGTTGAGTGCATTAGCCACTTTATTCTCCTTCCCTTTGATATGATTGATATCAAAATCATACTCACACAGAAACTCCAGCCACCTACTCTGCCTAGAATTCAAGGTTGACTGATCAAATAGATACTTAAGACCAATATGGCATGTTCTTAATTCAAACCTCTTTCCCGTGAGGTAATGTCTCCATTTCCTCAGAGCGTGAACAATGTCTGCCAACTCCAAATCATGGGTTGCGTAGTTCCTTTCATGCTCTTTCAACTTTCTGGATTCATAACAAATTACGATTCCATTTTGACTAAGGACTCCTCCCAGTGCTTCTTTACATGCATCAATGCACACCACAAAATATTCATTTGGGTCTGAAATCCTCAGGATTGGAGCACTGTTTAATAGTTCCTTCAATTGTTGAAAGCTTCTTTCACAATCCTTTGTCCACCGAAACTTCTTTTCCTTCCTTTGCAAGGAAGTAATAGGGTGAGCTATCCTCGAGAACCCCTCTATAAACCTTCTATAATAACCGGCTAGAACCATGAAGGATATGACTTCTGTCATGTTCTTTGGCATTGACCATTCTCTGATGGCCTCAATCTTCTCAGGATCTACAACTATCCCATCCTTCGAGATAATATGCCCCAAGTAATGGATTTGTTCCTGATAAAATGAGCATTTGCTCAACTTGGCATAAAGATAGTTCTCTCTTAGCACTTGTAACACCATCCTTAGGTGTTTTTCATTCTCTTCCTCTGACTTGGAATACACCAAAATGTCATCCAGGAAGACTATGAAAAAATTTTCTAGATAGTCCCTGAGTACACAATTCATCAAGCACATAAAAATAACAGGTACGTTCGACAGTCCAAACGACACCACTGTGAACTCGTAATGACTATACCTTTTTCTAAAGGAGGTCTTGCTGATGTATTCATCCTTTATTCTTACCTGGTGATATCTCGATTTGAGATCTATCATTGAAAATACCTTCACATCCTTCAACTGATCAAAGAGTTCGTCGATCCTCGGTAGAGGATACTTATACTTGACAATTACTTTGTTCAATTGTTAGAAATCAATACATAGCCTCAACATTCTCTCCTTCTTCTTCATGAATAGGATCAGGGCACCCCAAGGTGACACACTTGGGTGTATTTACCCCTTCTTTAGAATCTCTTCAAGTTTCAATTGCAACTCTTTCAGCTCCAACATACTTATTCTATAAGGAGATTTCGACACTAGAGTTGCTCTAGGAATTAAGTTTATAGAGAAGTCAATATCTCTCTTCGGAGGTAGTCTGGGTACCTCCTGAAATAAATCTTCAAAATCTTTTAGTACTACAGGATCTCCAATCTTTGACACCTTATCCTTAGGTGTTTCCTCCACATGGGCTGCAAATAATTGACACCCTTTCCTGCAGCATTTCTTTAGCTGTAATGCTGAAATTTCTTTGATAGAAACAGCTCTGGGAATTCCTTGGACTGTTTTTTGATTCCCCTCCTCATCTAGGCAAGTAAATGCCTTGTTACGACAGTCCAGGAGGGCATGGTGTTGCTCCAACCAGTCCATCCCAATTAAGCGGTCATAAGAGCCTAAAGGAAGAATGTTCAATTCAGCCTTTGTGCTCAGTCCATTCATGTCCATAGGACATGACTTAACCAACTTAGTGACTTTCCTATTGGTTCATGTATCCAGCTGCACTAACCAATACTTTTCATGTTTTCTTCTCAATAAATGAAAAATTCCCACCATTCTAGGATCTATATAACTATGGCTAGCCCCTGAATCAAGTAAAACAATAAATGGTTGGTTGTTAATCATACCTTCCACTTCAATCATGTGCGACTGAAATTCAGATTTCTTGTTATCCAGGGCTGCGTAGATCCTTGGCATTCTACTACCCATTTCCTCCACTCTTTTAGCTTGCTGAACATTGTGGACGACTCTCACTTTATCATTTCTGTGGGGGAAATATCTGAACCTATGGTTTCCTTTAGAACCCCAACACTCCATAGGTGTCTGCCTTGGAAATTGTACACCCACTTCAGCCTTTCTGGGCTCTCTAAAATATGGTTGTCCCTGAGGACTGTTTCTAAAAAAGGGAGGCTTGTTTCCCTTCTGCCTCTGTTCCTTCTTGAACTTCTTCTTGTCTTCCCAAGCCTTCTGGAAGGTAGGCTTTTCTCTATGTTGTTCATATAAACATTTTTCTCTTCTTATCATTTCTTCTATAGACTTAGGGTCATCATACTAAATCTTGTTACCAATAGAAGGTGGTAATCCACTTAGATACCTCTGAATCTTGATAGTCTCCTCCTTGATGAACGGAACATACTTCAGCAGTTTGAAAAATCTCCGCTTGTATTCATCAATGGTCATGCTTCCCAGTTTGAGTTCAAAGAACTCTTTCATCTTTTTGCCATAATATATTTTAGTCAAATACTTCTTCTCGAAATACCTCTTGAATTCCTTCCACATGATATCTTTCTCTCTAAAGTGTTGCACCTGCACAAGTTGATCCCACCACATGGATGATTTTCCTTTCAGTTGATACATCACAATTCTTCCTTCTGCATGAGAGGAGTAATTCTACAGTTGTAAATATTTCCTCATGCCAAGCAACCATGTTTCGGCATCTTCCTCCTTATGTTCTCCATCAAATGTGGGAGGCTTAATCTTATTCATATATCCTCTCAATTCATCTACTCCAGATCTCCTGTGCTTTTTGGTAGGAGATGGGATTGAAATACTATGTGCCCTTCTCTTGGAGCAACTTTGGCAGTGATGATGGTGTCTACCAAAACTCCTTGATCTTCTCCCCTCAGAAGTTCGGTGACTCCCTATTATGCTCGAGTCAACTCCTTTTCTAATTTCTTTTCTATTCTTTCCATACTCTTCAACAACTTTAAGTTGAATTCACCTTGTTTATCCTGAGTTTTCCTGAGATTTCTTCTATTTGTTCAGTGAGTTTGGGCATCTTTCTGCAATTTTTCAATGATTTTCATCATATGCCCTTCTTTATCCATCTCTTTTCTGTGCCCATTGGAGTTTGATCCTTCAACTCCCAAGTGGATATCCATTCCTTCTCTTTCGTTCTCTGAACTGGAGGCAATCCACGCTCTTCCATTTCTTTTCACTCGGCGGCAATTCTAAATGGTTCTAGCACTCGTTAAACTTCTGCAAATACAACGTGCAGACAAACATAATTTTTCATGTCATTGTTCCTTAACAAATCCCACAACATTCATAAACAACTTGATTCAAGAAAACATTCAGTTTCCAATAATTTTTTGAGCTCTTCTCGGCTCTGTAACCACTTCAGGGATTATCCCTTCTATCTCAAGTTTCAAACTGCATGATCATGTTCCATGACCAAGCACTAGACCGCTAGGTGCTACCCAAATTTTCATCTTTCGAAAAGTTTTAAGGCACACACAACTATCTCCCAGAATTCCGATTACTGAATTCACGAACTCGGGTGGATCAATGGTCCACGTTTACCCATCATCCAATGGTTGGGACTCACTATGGTCCTTCTGTCATTGAATTTTTTGGGACTTTGAGACTTCGGGTTTTTGGAACTTAGGACCTTGAGAGTTCCCACACTTGTTTTCTCCCAACCTTCTGACATCCGAAATTCCGATTTCCTTTACCCTCTAGGCCCACCTAGTACAGTTGTCTCCAATTACCACGGTGGCATGTGGCATGCTTAGGAGGGTCCACATCACCTTCAGTGATGTCATCGGGTCCTACCACGTTCACTTTTATTTTTGGGAGTTCGGGGTTCGGGAGTTTGTGTGTCATCACATCTCGCTTTTCCCGATAGCCGAAATCATGAAATTGCAATTTACTTTTCACTTGATCCAACGATCAAGTTTTATTCCTTTGATATATGGTGTAGATCATTTTATGACTTCATAGTTTTTGGCATCAGGAGTTTGTGCCTCAACACATCTCTCTTTTCCCAATAGTCGAATCCCCAAAAAGTTTCCAGGATAACTCTCTTGCCCCTTCTCCATATCTAACGGTCGTGAAGAATCTTCTTTCCTCCCGATCAGATTCAACGGCTCCAACACTTCGTGCATTGAGATCTCTCTTTCTCTCTCTCTGGACAAATACCAGACTAATTGTAGTTTTGTAACACGGCCAATCAACCCCTTGGCACTCAAAAATATTCTAAGGTTCGAAATTAGTCCCTCCAGACACAATTTCTACCTGAAACCTCGGGTCCAATGGCCCCTTATCTGTCCCATCCAGGCTCAACGTTTAAAACCTTGGCTCTGAACTCGAATTTTTGTCTACTTCGACAACAATTCTTTCCAAAACTTTTGCTCCAACTTCCACTAGCATGGCCCATCCAGGATTAGTGTTGTAACTTGGATTTGATACCAATTTGTAACATCCCTGGCCCTCCAAAGGTCGGGAAATGATACCAACACTTATGCCTTTATCCATTTAAAGTTCTGATACCAAAATGTAACATTCTTCAGGCTATCAACCCATGTCAGGAGTAATGCTACTACAGAATAACACTTATATAACATGCATTTAAATGAATTCAATATATTAATCACAAAGTAAGCACATAATTACTGCTAGCATACATTATCCCTGGCATTAGCAATAATTCATATGCACAACAGAATACATGATAATATATAAGCATCACAGGCATGCAAAACATAATACTAAGCACAAAATGATACTTATCTTTGAAACTAGATGTAATTCACCAACTATGTGCAAACCTTCCATGAACCTCCCAGCCTTAGACTGCGCTGCTCATCACTCTCAGTAGTAGGTCACCCCCAAGCTGGGACTAAGCTCCACCGGGTAGGGAATCCCTAGGCTAGGCAAGGTCAATGAAAAGACACATAGTTATAGAGGAAGGATTCTCTCCCAGGAGTCACTTACACCCACTGCTCACAGACCCTCATTCCCCACATGCTTGTCCCACCCTAGGAGTATACACCTTCACTGTCACCCGGAAAGTCCTTCAGTTGCTAAACCTCCCTTTCCTCGGTCTTTAGCAACAGACTAGACCGGAAGTATCCAAGATCTGTGGAAGCTACAGGACCCCTTCCAGGAGTTCTCATTTCCTTCGCGCACTCTATCACCTGGAGAGAGTTGCTCATAGGCTTGGAAACCTGTCTCTTCAACCACAACCACCTCCCTCAACTGGAGAGAGTGTTACACACATACCAAAAAACCTATTTCCTTCAGCCTGATTTCCAACACAGTTGGGAAACTATGAGGCTCAACATGAACATACAATGGTCAGTAAGCCACACAAAGTTGACCACTGTGCGACCAGAACAGTCCACTAGGAACACAAACTCTGCCTTCCCAAAACTGACGACAGATAGACACTACAGTATAACAAGGCTCAACAATTACAAGACATTCGGTTTTCCCAACCAGTAATACAAGACAGACTCACAACTCTAGTTTTGAAGATGCGTGATAATCAATCCACGCAAATTTTGAACACAAAGTCGACGGTTTAGACAGAGGGTGTATCGGCTCCTCAAGAGAACAACACCTTCTTCAGGTTTCAGAGTTGCGTGAGGGTATGCAGAGGTCAGACTGGATTCACTGTTCAGATAGTCGATGGTAGAATGGAGGAGGATCCCCCTCCATGACTCAATATTTAGGTTAAATTCCATGTGCTATGGCTGACACATGTCACCCATGAGGCTGTATGCATTACCTTTTGCACACGTTCCCATTTTAGGAACTTAGGATAAAAACATATATCTTCACATTAATTTGGAATAATAATAAATTATTATTCCCAAAGGCTTAAGCCCCCAAGATTATCCCTTCTTTCCAACCTTTCAGCCCCCTCTGCCTTACCCAAACTTTGTGGAAGCTTAGTCCCCCATCATTCATTCATCATGGTCAGTCCACACATAGAGATGTTTATCTTTTATTAATAATGTGCATAATTACATGTACAAAAAACAGGTTCCTGGCCTTTAACACTTAGTCTCTCTAGCCTAATAAACACATAAGCCTATCAGCTTATCAATACTCAGCTCACTAGCCTACAAAACATTATTTACAATTCATAAACATGATTACAACAGGGCTCGTACTTGGGGATATTACAAGAACTTCATTGTAATCATCTTCTTTTGAATGCGAGTAGCCATCAGATCTCTTCTCAGAGATAAGCTACCACCATTCTAGTGAGTCTCTCACTCTGTATTTGTATAGTCTCTGTACGTTTTTTTCATTAATAAAAATCATGTATTAATGTATCACTATGTTTATGGTTGCATCTCTGATACATTTATGTTATATTATTGGATATCTGCGATATCTCTGTGCATTTCTTTATTATATCTCCACTCTCATTTCGTGCCGAAAATAATTCCAATCAATGGTATCAGAGCCATGTTGCTCTTGATCATTTTTTTCAGTGCATGTCCCAGAAGAGGTCCAAGTATATAAAGTTGGGTATGTATCTTGTATCTCTTGAAGACAATCTCTCTCGCATGTCCAAGAAACCCTCTATGGTGGAAGAAAAGAAAAACGACGGAGCATGCGATCCTATAAATCTGTTGCTTGAGAAATCTCTCATGCAACAGAGGGACGAAATGATGGAGAATTTTTCCCACATCCTTCAACATCTGTCGATAGAAACAGGTGCATATTCATCAAACAACCACTATGGCAACACCTCTCCTTTCAAGGTACAAGTTAATTTTGATATTCCCGTATTTGAAGGTCAAATAGATGCGGATTCCCTAGACAAATGGTTAAATCTATTAGAAGGTTATTTCTATGTTCATAATTTTTCCAACAAGGAAAAGATCACCTTCACACTCCTTAAAGCTCTCCCCCATGTAAAACATTGGTGGGAAACTTACTGGGAGAAAATTTCCACAGAGGATTCTGGAATATATGGGGCCGAGCCCACTTGGGGATTTTTTGTGGATGCAGTAAATGAACAATATTACTCTGTTGGAAACTATGAGGACCAGTGCATGAGATGGACCAAACTGCAAAAAGAGAGGGGCCAAGTAGCTCCAGAGTTCACCAATACCTTCCATACCTTCCGCACCAAGATAGGTATTAAAGACTCTGAATGACATTTGGTTCTGAAATACCGTGGCACTCTACACAGATACATCCAAACTAAAATGGATTTTCTAGACATCTCATCACTCAATGATGCTTATCGATATGTTGTTAAAATCAAGCAGAAACTTAAACACCAGAACAAAATGGAGTTTAGGTATGAAAATTTGCAACAACCAAAGTATGACAAAGACAACCCTAACAAATAGTCTCCCGAAAACTATTCCAATCCACCAAAAAAGAAGGGTCATGGGAAAACAAAGAAGGACACTAGAAAATGGTGCGATTTCCACAAAATCCCTTGGCACAACACCGAGGAATGTTTCTCAAAACAGTCATTGGTGGTCAATATCAAAAACAAGGAGTTGAACCCTGATTAAGAATCTGATTATGAAAATACTGGTAAAAGATAGATCATCGACGCAGATCCCACTGCTATTGTCGCAACCACAACAATTCAAACAGAAGAACCAACATATCCTGAAGAGGGGGAGCATCTTTTTCATTGACATATGTGGGTGAAGGGGACCCCACTGCATTTTATTGTTGATAGTGGAAGTCAAAAGAACCTCATCTTAGTAGAGGTCATCAAATAGTTGGGATTGTCGACAACACCACACCCGCAACCATACAACATTGGGTGGCTTCGTCAGGGATGAGATCTTCGTGTCAGCCAGTAGTGTCGATTGTCATACGACATCCAACCCTTCAAGGATGAGGTATTATGTGATGTTTCCCCACTAGATGTATTTGATGTTCTCTTGGTTCATCCATATATGTGGAGACGCCATGTTGTTTATGAGTCTCGACCCTGCAATGTCATTGTTTTTTTGAGGGTTCATATATACAGAATACTAGAGGTATTTTTGGCTATTGTTCCACCTAAACAGTGCCACAAGGTAGTATCTCATACTATAAAATTGATCTTCTTCACAGTCTATTCAAAAGGCGAACAAAAGGACACTACAACCACTACAGCCTTGCCCCAAGCACATTGTATCCAACAGAAGAAGATCGACAAGGTTGAAGAAAATTGCAAACATTCCTTCTACACACATTCCTCTCATGTATCTCGACTTGTTGAACAACCTCATCCTCAACAGGTTCATGACAACCTTCCACAAACCGAGCAACGCGATGCCTCCAGCAAGGCAAGCAACTCACCAAGATTCAGATTCAAAAAACGCTTCTTCCTCTCCCATGGGAACTCAACGCAATGGAGACCATTTCTTCTAAGGATGGAGGATTGATCCATGTGGATATCAGTGGCCACCCACCTTTTCCAACTGGATCAAAACAATTTTCTGGCAATTTACAATTTTTAGCAGTTTTTAACTTTCGATCCATTTTGAGTGACTAAATGAAGGTTTTTTCAGGATATAGGTTCTCTGTGATATCCAAAGTGTTCTATTTATCCCCCTAAATGAATCTCCTTGATGATACCTTTCCAACGAGCTATCATATGCCTAAAACGGATATCATATGCAAAAGTTATGATCCTGAGAAGTTGATGTACTAACTTACCCAAACGGGGCC
This sequence comes from Picea mariana, assembly GCA_032191745.1. NCBI lineage: Eukaryota > Viridiplantae > Streptophyta > Pinopsida > Pinales > Pinaceae > Picea > Picea mariana. The sequence goes on along the minus strand of JASDQU010294619.1, from coordinate 592 downwards.
CACACGACTTTTGGCGCTTCATATCCTAGGGTTAGGTTTTTGGATGTCTAGGGTTTTTTACATTCATGTTTATTGTAAAACTTCCTTCAGAGCCTCATTGTAATCATCTTCTTGCGAATGTGAGTAGTCGTCACATCTCTTCTCAAAGATAAGCTGCCACCATTCTAGCGAGTCTTTCACTCTGTATTTTTACAGTTTCTGTACATTTCTATCATTAATAGAAATTGTGTATTATTGTATCTATGTGTTTATGGTTGCATATATGATACATTTATGTTATATTATTGGATATCTGCGATATCTCTGTGCATTTCTTTATTATATCTCCACTCTCATTTCGTGCCGAAAATAATCTAGATCAATGGTATAAGAGCTAGGTTGCTCTTGATCAATTTTTTTTAGTGCATGTCCCTGACGAAGTCTGAGTATAGAAAGTGTTGGAAGATTGATTGCTGTCACTAATTTCAACCCTAGTCATGGATTTTTGACCGCAATATTGATGAAGGTATTTGGACATGAAGGAAAATGCAAATGTAGATACAAGACCCATGGATGGATAGTATACATCATGTTGTTTTGTTAAGTACCAAAC
>JASDQU010294617.1:0-14221 GCA_032191745.1 Picea mariana | reverse complement strand
ATACATGCATAGTTGTTGCTCGTCTTGAATGTAGGTTAGCTTTGGAAGGAGTATTGCGAACAAGTAATCAAGCACAACGGAGGATTGACATCAAACGTCGATAACGAGGTAGGTTGATCTTTCCATGCATTTACTAAGAAAAGGGGATTTAAATCTAGAGATGAAGGTAGAAAGTAATTTCTATTCGGTCATATCTGCATGCAAAGTCTGAACTCTATTTGCTAGTCCGTAGAGTGTTTTTCCCCAACAACATTTTCTGAAGAATTATTTTACATGAAGATCCATAATTGATTTACCTGTACATATTTTTTTTATTTTGGTGTGTTTAAGTAGATTAAATAAAGACTCCAAGCCCAATGGAGACAATAGTCTATAGTTAGTTCTTTCTTTTGATATTTCAGTATGTGGGATAAATGATCTGAAATAAAACAGGGATCAGAGCAGTTGGGAACATAAAAAGGGTGGCTATTAAAATTGATAAAGTGGGAAAGGAACACATTGGTCTGTATGGTTCTTAATGTTTTATCAAAAAACATTACCCCCAGAAGGAGCCATTGTTAGTCCCTATACATACTATAACCTTTTACCCTTGATGTTTAGCCTATGCTATCAAAAAAATTTCATGTCTTCTTTTCAAAAACATGTTCCTTCATAAGCCCATGTTTCCTAAATTTCTTATATATTTCCTTTTGTTGATCATCTAAGGTGTAATTTCTTTGCTTATGTTTATTTTCATTTGCTTCTTGTAAGATTGGATTGAATATTTGCATGATTTGGGTATGTCACATCAAAATTTTAGTCAAATTTTAGTGTAAACAATGTCTTTTTCCAAAGTTTAAAAAGTGTACAAAGTTGCTACAATATTTATTTCATTCTTGTAACACCCAAAGGAATCACTAATTTGAGCGGGTTTTGATTCTGAAGATTGTGTTATTTGTTACAAATTCATGCCGAAGATCATCCAACTTTGGTGGTATTTAATTAACCCTCAGGGCACGTTGTAATAAACACTCATATGTAGCTATTGATGTGATTAATTTGTCAGGCCACGATCTCAAGTACTTAGGGTTATGAGTTAAATTTTACCATAATGAAATCATGGCCTAACATTATTTGCAATGAAGGAAACCTTCTATGTTGGTCTCTTGTGTAGGAATCTCCAAAAACCCAATTGATTTGAAACCCTAGCATTTAAAGGTTGACAGAGATTGCAGTCAGCGTGATGGTGCCCAAGAAAGGTGGTCAGTTTATCCGTTTGGAACTAGTAGAGGTCGAATTGTTGGAAGCCTACCCCGAGATTATGCATAAGATCATTGATGGAGGCTAGTTTGAGTTCTCTTGCACTTTCCAAGGGCATCATGGGGAAATTTCGATGTTATTTGCAAAAACCTTTGATGGGTTTCAAACTCAAGTGGGAAATGTATTAATTCACGTTATAGAGCATTCAATAGGAGAAACATGTCACTTGCCTATACATGGTGAAATATGGTGAAAGAAAAATAAAGTATCTGCAAATGTGTGCAATCAAGTTTTGGTATCAGAGCATCATGATCCATATTGGAGCCAAGGGATCCCGAAAAAAGTGGTTAAAGGAAGAATAGAAGAGATTTTTATCAATAGTAAAGAGGTACATAACCTATGAGGGTAGGTATTCTTATGTTTATTGTTACCATATGATATTTTTAAGGGATTTAAATGGAGATGCACAAATGAACTGGCTCGTTTATCTGTTAAAGAGCCTGAACAAAATGGCAAAGAGAGTACAGAGTAATCCAAGAACTGCTGATAAAATTTTATTTCATCAAGGATTGATTAAAAGGTTGGTTCTTTATGCATTGAGTGAAGTTCGAGTGTCCTGGAGATAGTTGTCGACCTTCTCAGGGTTCGATGAACAAGGTTCAAATATACAAAAAAAAAAAACTCTAACCAGAAACTTGGGGTTTCAACAAACAAGGATGATACCTCGAAGAGAATTGTAAAATTGCAAGAAATGTCTCCTGTAGCTAGACAAACTAGATCGAGCAAGAGAAAATTGATGCTACAATAGGAGGAATAAGTCAAACAAAGGCTCAAATCCTCTGTTTCAAAACATAAATTTATTGGTTATAAAAGGTTTTATACAAGAAGAATCGCCAGGAAAAAGACAGAGCAATTACAAGAAGTGAAAATTGAAACAGAAACAAAGATCCATGATGTACCTGTTAACAATTCCCCACAAGTGAGACAAAGTAGGAGGAGTAAGGAAAAAGAGCATGTAAACTATCTCATCAAGCCTAAAACAAGAGCTAAAAACAAGTTGATACTTAATTCAAAGGCTCTTTTTAAATCCTCTTTGAAGAAAGAGAATCTGATCATTTTAGATGATGATATTACAGAGAAAATTCATAAGAAGACTAGAAAAGGGAAAAAGCAACAACCAGTGCCAAAAATTGAATCTTCTCACTTAGATGATGAGACCCATGAAATAACCAAGTAAGAAAGGTTGGCAATCCATACACAGAGGGATATGCCAAAGACGACAACGTTTTACATGGAAAAAGGAGCACCAAATCTACTTGAGCCTGCAATAGAAGACATTGTTGAGGAGAAATATGTAAAGGTATATAAGAAGGAAAGGAAACCTAGAAATCCCAAATTATCTATTGACTTAAACATACGTATACTACAATAAAATCAAGAAGAACTTGCACTATAAGAAAATAAAGAAGAACCTGTGATTGGAAGGAAAGATGTGTTGACACCTAAAGATTATGAGGCCATTATTGCATACCTAAGGAAACAAAATAAAAAGCTTGTGATACAAAATTCCAGATTACAAACTAAATTCCAGAAGCTGAAAAAGAAAGCAAAGGAAATTCTATGAATTTTTAAAGAAAATCCCTAAGGTTGCAACAAAACAATATTTTTGCAGAAATTTATTTTTCAGGATGAGGAGCGAATGCAAGGAAGTTGAATATTTTGCAGGCAGATTTGACCACATGGATAAATCCGGCTGGGAATTAAAGATTAGTTCCTTTTTAATTTATTTACACAAAAAATGCTAAGAATCAACTTATTAGTTTTCACAAGAGCATTTTCAGGGATTTGATCTTACTATGAGGATTTTCCTCCTAAAAATCATCTTTTTGTTTTGACCTCATGTGAGGTAATTTGAATGTAATGTCTATACTCAAGGGATGTAATTAATGGGCCACTATGTTTTTGGATCTAGATCCAAAAGTGGAACCTCTTCTTTTTGTATAAAAAAAAGTTAAAATTAAGAGGTAGGGGTTGAAGTTTGGTGGTGCTAAAGCACATATTGACCTGAATTGTATACCTGGATTGTGCTACACTTTACACTCAATGGAAAAAGAATTATGATGATTAGATTGTCTCATTATTGTGTTAAATTTATTCTCTCTTACTTGAATGCATTGTAATCTTTTGCGAAGCATTTGATTTATTCTGTTCATGTTGAATACCAGTAAAGATATTGTTGTTTGCTCATTTTTTATAGGATTTGTGTTTAAGTATTTATTTCTTGTTTTTCAATGCTATTTGAGATCAAGAGTCTGCTATGTAAGTGAACATATTGTAAGATTGCAGTTTCTTTTTCTTCTGTTTAAATATCCTTATCTAGCTGATCAGAGTGATTGTCATTGACTAAGTGAATGTGCTGGAAACCTGACTTTGTAACCAAAATTTTATGTTGCCTATTCATCCACTTCTTGACCCATAAAACAACCTATAAACCCAAAAACACCTACAAACATAAACCATTGCAATAACTGAGGTGCCTTAGCTTGCCCTTAGCAGTCATGGACAACATCAGGGACTAACACCTACTATCAAGACAAATGGATGAAGTAATAATAATGAATGCTCCCGCAGAAACTATAATTATTCAACATTGCAGGGACTAGTTGTTATGAAACTATCACACTTGTTTTATCAATTTACAATGTAGTGATCAAATTAAAATTAAAGTATTCCCACCATATATTTATATATGTTTACATTAAATAAAATTTATATAGTGTTGTTGTTGCTCCATCTCTTCCATCAAAGTATGGATTGTTATCACATTTTTATAGATAAAATGGTTGGCGTTGACTTGAGAGCATGGATTGGGGTTATAATATTATTGCAAGTTGTAGACATAGTATTTTATTTCATGGTCCTTTATTTACCAGTGGAAAATAATAGATTTTGCAAGAATATTGGTTGGATATGAGTCTAGCATGATGGACATTGTGCCTCACATAATTCTAGATTTCAATATTTTTCTTGGTTAGAAGGGTTGTTGGAGCAACAAGCTTTGTTGATGGAGTTTATCCACTTGCAACTTATTATTTATTTATTTTTAAATAATTGTCACACAACGACCACAATATTGAAATTTGAGATTAAGAAAAGAATTGAGATGTCGTACTAGTAGTATGAATTTATCATTTCATCAAAGTTTCTTTTTAAAAGACTTAACAATATGTCAATATGTCAATATGTCCATGTGGCTTGATGGAAGGGTAAGCACTTTAGAAGATGAAAAGATATATTTCTTTGAACAAACTAAAATTAAAGTATTCCCACCATCTATTTGTATATGTTTACATAAAATAAAATTCATATAATGTTGTTGGTGCTCCATATATTCCATCAAAGTATCTGTTATCACGTTTGTATAGATAAAATGGTTGGTGTTGACTTAAAAGCATAAATTGGGGTTATAATATTCTTGCAAGTTGTAGAAATATTGTGGTTTGTGTTAAGGTTGGATTGGGGTTATAAAATTCTTACAAGTTGTAGACATAGTATTTTATTTCACGGTCCTTTATTTACCAATGGAAAATAACAAATTTTGCAAGAATATTGGTTGGATATGAGTCTAGCATTATGGACATTGTGCTTCGCATAATTCTAGATTTCGAGATTATTCGGGGTTAGAAGGGTTGTTGGAGAAACTAGCTCTACTGATGGAGTTTATCCACTTGCAACTTATTATTTATTTATTTTTAAATAATTGTCACACAACGACCACAATATTGTAATTTGAGATTAAGAAAAGAATTGAGATGTCATACCAGTAGTATGAATTTATCATTTCATCAAAGTGTTTTTTTAAAATAATTAACAATATGTCAATATGTCCACGTGGCTTGATGGAAGGATAAGCATGTTAGAATATGAAAATATATCTTTCATGTTGGTACTATATTATTAGTGGTCGATTTTGTTGACAACTACACCTTTCAACCATAAAATGAGATTCAAAGTCAATGTTATCATTTATAGAAATGAGTCTAATTGTCCATATTATGTACAAACATGGGCTAGGTAATAGAAAAGACAAAAGAGTTATACTAAAAGAGTGTCACTTCTATACAAGTGACAATAGGTGTTATAACTTTTCTTATGTACAACATTGCTTTCCACTATTCTATGGTCCCTTGGAGGAGAATAATATATGTACATGAATTGACATTGGATTGGGTCAAATGGTTGTGAGGGATAATTCAAAAATGTCATTTCATTTCAATGGTCATGAGGGCTATTTCAAAAATGTTGGTGTATTTCAATGGTTGTGTTTGTTACAAAAAAAATACAAGGTACCGTATATTTGGAATTATTTTAAGAGTAGGCATGAGAAAGGGGAGAAAGACAGAGATGGTGCATCAATCAAAACCACATTATGTAGGGAATAATTGAAGTTTATGACAAATTCATCTATTTGATATTCAAAATCTATAGTTAAATAGTTTTCTTTAGTAATGGTAAAGGGAACAAAAAGGTGAGAAGAATTGACAATGAAAGGACATGTACATAGATATTTTGGGAGGTGGTCAATGTAAAGTAGTGATATACATATAAATGAAAAAATGTCTATGGCACCAATAAATTTCATTCATTTTGAACTTCATAAAGAAGATGAAGGCCCATCAATAAGGACAATAGTGTTTTTCAACACCTCTATGAAACAAATTCTTGTAAAGAAGAAAATGTCACATTTCAAACTTAATTGTATTACTTGTTTCACATTGACCAACATCCCTAACTCGTTTTTATGGTGTTCCATGTATTACTCATTGTTATTATAATTTTAGAAGATGCTCCATGCTAATATTTGGTCCTGATTGTGTGCATGCTTCTTTATCACGGTGTTTTAAGTATTAGGTTCATAACAATACATCTATGGGAATTTAAATGATTTTTAGCCTTTATCTCCAACATGTAGAAATAAAATATATTATAATAATCACTATAATTATAATGTGTACTTTAGAATCAATTTAGACATGGAACCAACATATCTTTAGGTTCCTAACTTAGAGGAATTATTTAATAATACTGAAGCCATGAAACTTTTGTATGTTGTTAAAGATATGAGTTGATTTCATGAAGGCCCTTTATATTGTCATTCTTGCCTATAAAAATTTATTGAGACCCTTTTCTAATCTTCCACAAAATAAAGTAGATGGGATGCAACAAGAATGATAAGGTAAATATGTTGTAAAAATAATCTTCATGCGAACTTATTATATAAATAATCTTCTTTCACCCTTTACACCACATGATACTAAATATTTTGAGAAGATGCTTAGAAAAAAAAAAATTCTAGGTACCCAATCATAGCTAGATTGGATCAAAGAATAGTTAAATGAGGTCAAGATGTTAGGGATGAGTTTTTGGCTTTATCTATAACATTGGGTTTTGGAAAATTGAATAAATATAAAATATGTTTAGGTAATCCATAATGTTTACCCAAAAAGTTTGATCTTCCAAAATTATTAAAAAATAATCATCTTCAAAATGGTCATTCACTAGTTGCCCCACTTCATTCTCATGGAAGGGTATTCGTTAGATCCATTTTCTCTTCCATACATATAAGATATACTAATCCCAACCAATGAAACATATATATCTTTCACCAAAGAAAAACCCGTTGTAATTAATTAAAAGAACCCAAAGTTTTTAGATTTTTTTTTATAATAAAAAGAGAGTTTATTCATTGATGATAAATGTGAGATGAAAATCTAAAACTTTAACCATTACCAAAATAAAAATTCATTCCATCCTAACATAATATTTTTTCAAATTTATTTTTTAAAATAATGAATTGCCACAAATAAGGCAAAGCCATTGCATACCCTCCTAAACTACAACGTACAGTAACATTTCAAAGAATATAATAAATAAACCCCCCAAAAATATCATAAATAAACCCCAAAAAATAAAGATGTAACAACACCCACACACTAAGATATTAATAATCAATATTTATTGCTAGATTACCCTAAACTAGAATCAAGGTATTACCAATAACCACACTTATAACTACACCAAGAATAGCTTGTATAAGTGTATTACGAAATGTTAGAAACTTTCCACTACTTTAAAAATAAATAAATAAAGTGATGTTTTTAAACCATGAGAAAAAAATATATATGTCAAGACGATATCATAATCTTTTTTGGGGTTTAATTGTTAAAAACCATAAAAAATTGTGTTATTTTTAAATGAAAAATAAACCTAGGTCAAAACGGTATCTGAAACTGTATATTTTGAGAGATTTATTGGCACGTCTTTTTCCTTAGCTGGTCACTTCCTTGTATCATTTATTTCTATTACAAAACACATCATTTGCATGTATTATTTATTTATTTATGTTTATAGAAGAAGATTCTCGACACATCAATTAGTAAAATGTTTCTAAACATGTCAATGCATTATGTTGGGAGCATAAAACCGACACTAGGCGTTGATTAAGCACTGGCATTTCTAACTTTTTAAATTTTAGTCAGGAGGCATCCATTGAAATGGAATCAAATATTTTGGCAGAAGAAAGGTTAAAAACAAGATATGAGAGAGATAAAAAGAAGGAGAACTAAGATGTTCCATCTTCCTCTCATTGAACAACATATGATATGAAGATTGATTAGAAGGCTAAGATGTTAAAAACTTTGACATCAGAGCTTGTCTGACTAAAATTAGAGACTAAGAAGCCAAACATACATGTTAAAGAAGGTGGGAATAGAAACCCCAATCAGTTTAGAAGGCCATGGAATGATCCTCAAGTTATGCAAAGGGAAAGAAGGAATAAATATGATCAAAGGATCTTACCACCTTTTCAGAATAATGCAGTTAAAGAGACAGAGGAAAGTGATGATATTGATGAAAATTCTACAATCTTTTTAATTGATATTGAACTTCCTTCTAGCCATTTAACTCAAGAGGACTATGAAGATTCTCTGATGTCAAATCAGTTTGATGATGGTGAAGAAGAGGAAATTTTTCAGAATGAGCCTCAAAACAAATATGTTCTAAGGCCTAGATCTAGTGTACCAAAAGAAAATACACCAGTTTAGAATAAAAAGGCTAATGTTTCAGTCAAACAGGGTCCAACCGAAGATATAGGGAACAAATTAGATCAACAACAACATCCTATCAAGGTTGCTTCCCTAGAGGTAAAGGAAACAAAAAAACACTATTTCGTTTTAATCTGGAACATGAAATTAATAAGATAAAAATTCATGTACCTTTGGTGGAACTGATAAAGAATGAGTCTTTTAAGAAATCAATATTGAAAGTTTTACAGCCTCTTGTTCATATAATTTCTTCAGACACAATAAACTTGGAAGATGAAAATCATGCCATCACTGTGGGACCACATATTGAAGATAGATTTGATGCTTCACCTCCATTTTACATATCCCTGAATATTCATGAGAAAATTCTACACAACTTCCTTATGGATTCTGGAGCCTCAAACAATGTTATGCCTAAGGTAGTCATTGATGAATTAGTTCTTGACATTACAAAACCCTACCAAGACTTATATTTTTTTGATTCTAAAAAAGTCAAATGTCTAGGAGTTATCAAAGATCTGGTTGTTACATTGTCCCAGCTTCCTATGAAAGTGTTGTTTTGGATGTGGTAGTGGTTGATAAACCACCTAAATTTGGCATGATTCTATCCATATCTTGGGATAAGAAGGTAGAAGGATCCTTACAGATGGACCTAACATATGCTACTATACCTATATTTGGAGGAGAACACCGAAGGTTGTACAGAGAATTCATACTAGCCTATCTTGTAAGTGATCATGAAAATCCATGAAATCACCCCATTTATGTAGTTGAAGATGAAATTTGGTGTTGGGGTTGTATTCATTTCTCCTACAAAGGAATTCATACCTCTATCATGTAAATTAGAATTCGACACCATTGACAATATTGCAGAATATGAGGCTTAATTGTTGGGATTAAGAGCTGCAAAAAGTATTGGAATTGATAAAATAATTGGTTTTGGAGATTCATAATTCATCAAATCAAGAATATGTATCAGAAAAAGAACCAAAGGTTGAAGCAGTACCAAAATGAGGTATGGGACCTTGTTGAAAACGTTTTTTTATCTTTTTATATAACTTTTGTCTAGAGAAATCTAAACCAACAAGCAGATTCTTTATCCTTTTCAGCTAGTAATTTCAAGACTCTTAAATTTTCGAAACTGAGATATGAAATTGAAGTAAGGAATAGACCTTCCATCCCAAATAAAATCAAATATTGGCAGGTTTTCAATGATGACCATGAATTGAAAAGGTTTCTAGAAACTGTTGATGAATTTTATACAATCTCTATTGACTAAGAAAATGAGGATGATGATGTAGAAATTCAAACTGATGTCCCTCTTCAAGATAAAATTGTAGGACATAATATTGTAGAATTGAAGACACACCACATTCAAAAGGGTCTGGTACCACTTGAAAGACTCTTTGACAACAATGATGTCTCCAAGAAATATTCAATTCAAAGCCAAGAAAAGGATGTTGTTGGCTGTAATATTGGTACTGATACAAACCCAAAGATTATAACTCTCCAAAGCATTGTCAGAAGATAAAAGGAGCATGTATGTAAATCTAATGAAGGAATTTGTTGATATTTTTGCTTGGTCATATGAAAACCTTAATATTTTTGACACTTAAATTATCCAGCATAAAATTCCTCTGAAAGTAGGCTCTAAACCTTTTAGATAGAAAATGAGACAGTTTAGCCCTATGCTGCTACCCATTATTGAAAAAGAAGTGAAAATATTGTTTGAGGAAATATCATAGTACCTCTCATATACTCAAAGTGGGTGGCGAATCTTGTACCTATCAGTAAAACGAATGGTGAAATAAGGTTGTGTGTGGATTTTAGAAATATGAATAGGTTTTCACTGAAGGACAATTATCCATTACCCAAGATGGATCATATTCTGTAGAAAGTAGTGGGTTCTCAAAGAATTTCCATGATGGATGGATACTCAAGATATAATCAGATATCAATTTTTGAAGAAGATAAGAAGAAGACTGCTTTCACTACTCATTGGGGAACTTTCATGTATGACAAGATGTTTTTTGGTTTAATGAATGCAGGGGCCACTTTTCAGAGGGCCATGGACATTGTGTTTGTGGGAGAAAAAGACAAATTCATGGTCATCTATCTAGATGACATTACTATTTTCTCGAAATTTGATGATGAGCACTTGCATCACCTCAAACAAACATTTAAAAAGTGCAAAAGGCATGATATATATTTAAACCCAAAGAAATATTACTTTGCCATGCATGAAGGCAAGCTCTTATGCCATTTTGTGTCTTAAGGAGGAATCAAGATAGATATTGCGAGGGTGGAGGCCATACAAAAGATTGACATTCCAAGAAACAAAAAGGCTATACAGTCCTTCATAGGTAGAATAAATTTTTTAAAGAGGTTCATACCCAATTTTGATGAAATCATCAAGCTCGTTACCAATATGCTGAAAAAAGATGCAGAAATTAAGTGGACATTAGAAGCAAAATATTCTTTTGAAAAGATTAAAAAAATCTCTAATTGAAGCTCCTGACCTTATTAGTCCAGATTACTCTAAAGAATTTATGGTTTTTTCATTTTCATATGAAGATACCATTGTTGTTGTTTTGTTGCAGAGGAATGATGAAGTGTATGAGACACCTATTTCTTTCTTCAGCAAGACTCTTAGATATTCATAACTGAAGTATGATATAATGGAAAAATAGGCTCATGCCTTAGTTAAGGCACTGAAATCCTTTAGATTTTATGTTTTTCATTCTAATATAATTTCTTATGTCCCTAACAGTGTTGTGAAAGAGATACTTGTACAACAAGATATTTAAGAAAAAAGGGGAATATGGATAGCCAGACTCTTGGAATATGATTTGGTCATAAAACCTACAAAGATGATAAAAGGACATGGTATTTCCAAGATGCTTGATGAATCAAATTGTAAAGATCTTTGGATGCATTATAGTTTTAGTCAATCATATGGTTCGGCTTCACAAACTGAAGGAAGGAGCTTACATGTAATGGAAAAATATATTTCTTCATCCTGGTATAAAGATATTGTTTATTTTTTGCAAAATCTTCCTCCTCCTCCTGATTTTGATAAGTCTAAAGTGAGATCCTTGAAACTCAAAGATGCGAAATATTGCATAATTAATCAGGTCTTATTTTGGAGAGACCCTAATGGATTTTTATTGAGATGTGTTGATGAGGAATAAGCAAAGAAGGTTCTCATTGATTTATAGAAAGGAGTTTGTGGAGGACATCACCATTGGAAAGCCACAACTTTCAAAATATTGAGGACAAGATATCACTGACCTATGATATTTTCCGATGTGTTTGTCCAGGTGAGAGCATGTGAACAATTCTTGATGTTTATAGAAAAATAGAAGTTTTTTTCTCTTCCTTTGAAACATATAATTGCAAATGGCCCTTTTCAGCAGTGGGGCCTCGATTTCATTGGAGAAATTAATCCACCTTCTTCCGGGAAACACAAATGGATACTCAGAGCCACTGATTATTTTACAAAATGGATTGAGGCTATCCCTACAAGGAATGAAACAGATAAGGTCATCATGATATTTTTAGAAGGATATATTTTCTCAAGGTTTGGATGCCCTAGGAAACTGACTACAAACAATTCTCAAGCATTCAAGTATGCTTCTATGGTTGCATTTTGTAAAAAATATAGCCTTAAGCTGTCCCATTCTACCCCTTATTACCCACATGGTAATGGATTATTTGAATCCTCAAACAAAAGTCTTGTTAGAATCATTAAGAAGTTGTTGGAAGAAAAAAAAATATCATGGGATTCCATGCTGAAGTTTTCTTTATGGGTTTACAGGATCAACACTAAAAAGTCAATTGGAACCTCTCCTTTCCAACTTGTCTATGGGACAGATGCCATATTTCCAACCCAACATGGTTTACCTATACTTAAATTCCTGCAAGAAGAGTGGGAAGAACCAAATGACATTCAAAGAAGGATTTTTCAAATCATTGAAGTTCAACAGAGAAGAGAAATGCTAAATGAGAAATATGAAGATCATCAGAGCAAGGTCAAGGTAGTATTTGATAAAAATAATGAAAAAGATGATTTTGAAACAGGATACCTTGTTCCGATATGGGATGCCAGGAGGGAAGAAAAATTCAAACATGGTAAGTTCGACAATCTGTGGTTTGGTCCTTTTAAAATAGCCAAAATTCGGAATAATAACACCTTTGTCTTACAAAATTTTGGATGATAGTGAGATATTTGTGGGTCCATTAAATGAATGTTTTCTGAAGAATTATTTTACATGAAGATCCATAATTGATTCACCTGTACATATTGTTTTATTTTTGTGTGTTTAAGTAGATCAAATAAATACTCCAAGCCCAATGGAGACAATAGTATATAGTTAGTTCTTTATTTTGATGTTTCAGTATGTGGGATAAATGATCTGAAATAAAATAGGGATCAGAGCAGTTGGGAACAAAAAAAGGGTGGATATTAAAATTGATAAAGTGGGAAAGGAATGCATTGGTCTACATGGTTCTTAATGTTTTATCAAAAAACATTACCCCCAGAAGGAACCATTGTTAGTCCCTAGACATACTATAACCTTTTACCCTCGATTTTTAGCCTATGCTATCAAAATTTGTTCATGTCTTCTTTTTAAAAACATGTTCCCTCATAAGCCCATCTTTCTTAAGTTTCTTATACATTTCCTTTCGCTGATCATCTAGTGTGTGATTTCTTTGCTAATGTTTATTTTCATTTGCTTCTTGTAAGATTGGATTGAATATTTGCATGATTTGGGTATGTCACATCAGAATTTTAGTCTAATTTTAGTGTAAACAATGTCTTTTTCCAAAGTTTAAAAAGTGTGCAAATTCACAACAAGAATGATGTCATTCTTGTAGCACCCAAAGGAATCATTATTTTGAGCGGGTTTTGATTATGAAGATCGTGTTATTAACGATTTTGAGACAAAGTAGAAGGAGTAAGGGAAAAGAGGCTATAAACTATCCTAACAAGCCTAAAACAAGAGCTGCAAATAAGTTGATACTTAATTCAAAGGTTCTTTTTAAACCCTCTTTGAAGAAAGATAATGTGATCATTTTAGATGATGATATTACAGAGAAAATACATAAGAAGACCAAAAAGGGGAAAAGGCAACAACCAGTGCCAAAAATCGAATCTTCTCACTTAGATGATGAGACCCCTGAAATCACCAAGTAAGAAAGGCTGGCAATCCATACATTGAGGGATATGCCAAAGATGACAGAGTTGTACATGGAAAAAGGAGCACCAAGTCTACTTGAGTCTGCAACATAAGAAATTGTTGAGGATAACTATGTAAAGGTATATAAGAAGGAAAGGAAACCTAGAAATCCCAAATTATATATTAACTTAAACATACCTATACTACAAGAAAATCAAGAAGAACTTGCACTACAAGAAAATAAAGAAGAACTTGTGATTGGAAGGAAAGATGTATTGACACCTGAATATTAGGAGGCCATTATTGTAGACCTATGGAAACAAAATCAAAATATTGTGATACAAAATTCCAAATTACAAACTAAAGTCCAGAAGCTAAAAAAGAAACAAAAGGAAAGTCTATGAATTCTTAAAGAAAATCCCTAAGGCTGAAACAAAACGGTATTTTTGCAGAACTTTATTTTTCAGGATGAAGAGCGAATGAAGGGAAGTTGAAGATTTTGTAGGCAGATTTGACCAGATGGATAAATCCAGCTGGGAATTAGAGATTATTTCCTTTTTGAATTTATTTACACAAACCAATGCTAACAATCAACTTATTAGTTTTCACAAGAGAATTTTCAGGGATTTGATCTTACTATGAGAATTTTCCTCATAAAAATCATCTTTTTGTTTTGACCTCATGTGAGGTAATTCGAAT
>JASDQU010294616.1:920-14278 GCA_032191745.1 Picea mariana | reverse complement strand
TTCTGGAGGAAACCACCACCATTGATCAATTTCGGTGTTGAGAGACACACCCTAGCCCATCGGAGATACCATCCAAGTATTTCACCGTTCATTTCAGGAGAGTTTATTGTGGAGGGCGTAGCTCAGCCAAGGAGGGTGCAAGTCATTTTGAGGGTTCAGAGATCTATAGTAGACCATTGTCCTGATTGCAGATTCATTCTGACCCAGTAGAGATCCATCCAGGGTGCTTCCATTGAGCCATCCATCATTAGATTCTGATGGTGGAATCTTGTAGATCGATCCATCCATCCATTTTGGTCGCAGTCATTTCAGACAGACGTTTGGCGTTGCATGCAGGTGTTCCCTATCAGATTCATCCAAACCCTTCTGACCCATTCCATCATTGGACGAGATGATTTTTTTGAGCTATATAGAAGCCAATTTCGACGATGGAATCCTTTGGGGTGCATTTAGTGCCCAAGGAGGGGCGCAAACCCCCCAGGGGTCCAGATCCAGTGCCTTAGAGGTCCGATCCGAGTTCTGATAGACATTTATTCCAGTGTAGAGGCCATGGCGCATTGATTGGAGAAATTTCGAGCCCATTCTGATGGTGGATTCTTTAGATTGAGTTTGCTAGCTGGTAGCGGTTACCGTATTTCTCCGGGATCACTCATTTTTTCCTATATCTCCGTGCATGCAGTAGATCTGTTGTCTTCTTACGGTCATGGGTATTTCTTTTGTTATTTGATTGTATTCCATTACAGATCTAGGAGATCTGACTGATGTCTAGACTCTATATTTTCAGTAGGCTATTTGTATTTCCATGCATGAATGATTATTATTCATGATATTGAGCAGTTGACATTCTATACTCTTGCATGCATCTTTATATGATTGTTAAACCTTCATTATGCAACATGCACATGTAATAACTAACATGCAACCACAATAACCAACATGCAAACACCATAACCAAAGAACATCTCAATCACACAACTAAAACGCATCTATAAACCCCCAGTGTATCAGATATGCACGCCAGAATAGTAGAACAGTAGCAAATATCTTGATCAGCCGGATCAGGGATATTTCAGTATGGGTGTACCATGATCTGATTGTAACCGAAAAAACTGTCCAGCATTGACATTTTATGGGATTTGACTACCTTTTACAGGATGTAGTCCATCTTAGGCAGTGGGTAGTTGTCTTTGAGAGATACTCTATTCAGGTTATGAAAATCTATGCATAACCTTATTTCTCCTCTCTTCTTCCTTATAGGCACAATGGTGGCCATCCATTTTGAAAATCTCAAAGAAACAATAATTTTGGAATCAAATAGTTTCTTTACCTCTTTTTCGATCAACGGTAGCAGCGGGGGATTGATCCATATTAGCTTTTTCTTGAAAGGTTTTTGATCCTCTTTGATGGAAATAACATATTGAATCACTCTAGTGTCATAGACTTTCAATTCTTCATAACTCCATGCAAAAATTCTAGGGAAATCCTTCATGAGGTTGATGTATCTCTGCTTGATTTCCAAAATGAGTGTCTTTGACAATTTGACAATTTGATTATCTTTGACAATTTGATTATCTTTGCAATCCTATAAATCCTCATCATTCATAGTGATCCTGGGATTCCTGGCTACATCATTTTCATCAAACAACTTTTCCAATGGAACTAATCCTTTGGGGATGATGTTGTTATTTAGCTGCACTATATCCCTTACAACTATCTAGTTTTGAAAGGGGTCTTCGTTGCTATGCACACCTGCATCTTCATCTTCTTCGCAACAACACTCATCATTGATGTTTACATTAGTGAACTCGTCGCTCATTTGGAGGAACCTCTCCACCTATTTTTCATCTTCAAACACCTACCAATACTTGACATTATAGGGTACCGTGAGCCTATGTTGGAATTCAATCTCATACCTCTTGCTGGGAAAAATTGGAATTTTAAAAACTGAAGCTGAGGTGGCCAGGGCATTCACGATTTGATTTTTCCACCTGGGGATCACTAAAAAATTATACTCCAAGAACTCTTCGATGAGGTGCAACACTAGATTCCTATATGCTCTTAGTCTGGGTTGCTTGTGCTGGTATATACCCTTCACTTGATTTATGATGAGCTCAGAGTCTCCATGCACCGCTATCCTCTCAACGCCTAATTCTTTCAAAGTTCTTAGACCAAAAATTAGTGCCTCATGCTTCGCCATGTTATTTGTACATGCAAAGGAGAGCTTGTAAGATAAGAGCTTCATGCCCACTTTGGGAGGGATGATCCATACACTGGATCCAGTGCCCTCCTTGCTGACAACCCCGTCAAAGATCATATTCTACATTTCATTTTCTGTGAAGTTTCTCTAATCTGCGCACTCCTCTGCTCGATGTGTGGCTTTATCCTCGACAATCATGATAGTTTTCGGCTCCTACCTTTCAAAACGTAAGTCATTGTAAAAAATAGAGGAGTTGATCTCGGTGTCGACATAGTAGATACGATGATTGTTCGGCTGGGTCTTGCTACTCACCATGTACTTGAGTAGCACCTCTTTGTACAGTCATCTTTCTTGATCAAAAATAGGGATGGTGGCATAAGACATGTCCATCTGTAGGGTTCCCTTTAATTTCATGGCCCATGATATGAATAATAACATGCCAAATTTTTGGGGGATGTCGGCCACTACCACATCCATGAACAAACTCTTCGATGGAATTTGAGATAACGACATGACCAAATATTTAATCAGGCCCAAAAATTTTAATTTTCTTGAGTCAAAAGAGAAAATATCCTTATAAGGTCTAGTCACGTCCAAACCTAAGTCGTCCATGACCACCTTTGACATGATATTGTGAGATGCACCTGAATCTAGCATGGCTTTATGAAAATTCATGTCATGAATTTTGATATTGACATAGAAAGGAGGGACATCCTTAGTATCACCAATTTCTTCTACGTGCAGACCAAATAGGATGGTCTGGTGGTTATCTTGGATGTTCAGGGTGTCGGGAGTTTCCTCCATCTTTAGAATCTTAATAATCTGGTTCCTATATTCTCCCTTATTGATTTTCTCATTAAAAGGAACAAATATTTTTATTTTGGCCATTTTGTTCTCAAAATTAAAAGAGGGAGGAGCTTGGTCTACCTCTTTGGCACCCATTTCCTTACTCGCTTCAGTCCTCTTTAAGGATTCTTCCTTTGATTTTCCTTTCTCCACCTGAGGCTCCTTTATGGGATTCATCAACTAAGGCTCTATGGATGTCTTCATGCTTCTGAGGTTGTATAGATTTTTAAATTGCATGATTTCGCTGTGATATCTCTTCTTGAACACCTCCGTTTCCAAAGACAACACGTCTTCAACCTCCAACATAATACCATCATTTTCTCCCATGAATTGATCGTGTTCTCCCTTTTTTAGGAATATGCGTGTATTCGTGTCATCACATCAATGCTTCTAGTCTTGGATCATCTGATCAAAGTCTTCATTTATGTAGTTGTTTTGGAAATTAGGTATTATATGTTGATCACCTTGCTCTCTTTGATCCCTATGTCTGATATGCAGGAGTGGAACCCTTCTAAAGTTTTGATTTCTGGGATGGAAATCATTTTTCTCTCTGGTGATGGGATTGTTCTACAAGGACATCATTTCCATAAGCTTCTCCATATTCTTCATAATCAAGTCGAACCTTTTTTCTGATGATCGAGACGTAGAGGGTTGCGCATCCCCTTGGGGATTTTTCCCATCTTTGTCAAAGTTTTTCTTGATTTTTCTCAATGCCATCAGATTCACTTTAAATTCAATCGCATCACTCATTATAGCACCTAAAGTGGTAGACCTTCTTTATCTTAACAATAAGGATAAATTGATGTCAAAGGAATTGGTGTATAGAAGTTGTGCAGCTCCGAGAGGTAGTTTGACTTCTACGGGGATCGAGTTGTATACCTTCATGAATCTGGACGAAAAATCTTGCACGGTTTCCTTGGGTGATATTTTTATATTTTTATACTGGGTTAGTAGTTGCAGTGGATTCTTTTTGTCTCCCCATCTGGCGATAAATGATGTTTCAAACACTATGAAATCAGGGATGCTCGCTGCTTGAAGGGCCTTAAACCACTTCTTGATCTCCCCTGAAAGACTCTACATGAACAATCTCATTTTCGTGTCTTCATGATTGAACTCCTCCAGGTCAAAAAAATCATTGAATCAATCCAAGTGATTTTGGGCAGAGGCGTTTCCTTTGACATCATATATATTGATCCTCTGATTATAGTTATGGGGAAAATTATGTAGTTGGGATGGTAGGGTAAGAGGGGAGAATTTGGTAGCCATAACTCTAAGATGGTTTTGAAATGGCTGAATGGTCTAAGTGGGGATTACAACAACTCATGGTATTTTCTTTGGTATCAAATATTGGAACCTCTTCCCATCAAAAACTCTCTCATCCAAGTAGGTTTCTGATTTAGAATTGAACATGGTTTGTTCAAATAGTGTATCAAAATCAAGGTCATCGATGCTTTGTACACCATCCTTGGGTAAGGATAGGTTTCTATCTAGGTAGTAGAAAGGGTCTAGCCCCTGTTCCTTTGCCCTGCGTAAAAAGTTTTCAGGATCAGACATGGTTGCTACAAGGTCTAGATCAGGATTGGCTCTGGTAGAAATGGTCTTTGGAGCCAGGATTTCTGAGTTGTACTACTCTATTCTACTGGTCTCATTTACTGGAGTCGCTAGGGTAAAGGTTTCAACCAATATATATGTTCGACCCTGTTACCCTTAGGGGTCAAAACTATAGCCTTAGTAATTCTCCCAGGGAAAGTTTTATTCAATCTTGTCCTTAGTAGCAGAAACAAAATATTAGCACTCTGTAAATTTGTTGGGCTGAGGAAACAAATTATAGAGGTAACCTATAGACTAACTTTAAGACTGGAAACTAGCCTTCCTGACCTAGGGGGGGGCTCTCTCTAAGACTTATTCTCTAGCAAGTAATGGCTTTGGATTATTGTCTAGGTTTGTTGCATTTGTGAAATGTTTTTGGTCATTCTAGCAAGGAAATACAAACCTCGGGCTATGGATTCGAATTCCAGAAAAGTGAGAGAAATAAATGACTTGGTAAATCAAAATTTGAGAGGACAAAGGATAAGAAGACAATGGTATTTTAGTTCAAATTTCGTTGTGTGGGGCGAAAGAAAGAGTACATAAAGAAAATTGAGAGCACCATTGAAGATGAATTCTAAGCTACTTGGAAGAAAACACGGGAGTCTAAATGGAAAAGTCTAGAGCATCGCACAATGAATTCCAGACTTATTTAAACGTTTTAATTTAAACAGTGTAAATACATGAAATATATAGAAACATGAAGTACATACACAAAAGAGATCACAATACATCAGACCACCACCATTAGAATCTTTTCATCAAATCCTCAGGACTTCCGCATTATATTTCAATTGGTTTGGAAGATTACATTCAATGGTATACTGTCTACACTACTTTTCCAACCAACCTGACTTACATTGAAATGAAGAAATATATAGAAAAATATGCACCCCTTGGGCTTCCATGCCCCCAACCTATGTTATAACCCTAAATTGCACCACACATACTTACCTAGCATCAGGCCATCTCATATCCCTTCTTTGCCAAAGCATTGCTGAACAACTCTTTGAAAGTCCTATTTTATAAAGGCCCATGGGCCCTACTCCATTACTGCATGCGTGTACGCACTGGCTGACCCAAAACAACCCGCGTGGACCAACAAAAGCACGAAAAAAGGAAAGTTGCTGACAGAACACAAAAGCTATGGGTGAGTTAACTGAAACTTCTGGCCATGCATGGCCGAGGGTTTGTCCAAATACATAGCTCCTTCTAGCCTATAAAAGAAGGGGTAGGGGTCCCATTTGGAAGGAGGAAAAATATAACAAAGAAACTCTAGCCATTTGCATATTCCCAATGTCCCAACCCTTTATCCTTTCCTGATGCCAAAGGAGATACAAAGAAAAGTAGTTGGAGGACAGTAGAAGAGGAGCCTAGGATCAGGTTCGTGGAGTGGTGGCCAGTCTCAAATTTTTTAAGTTGACTCATTCAAAGTAATAATGAAAATGCTTTTCCCTTCCCAATTCATGAACTTTTCATAGTTTGATTAGTATATGGTTGGATTTCTAACCTGTTGGTATATAAGTAGGATGCATGTGTAGTTGTTGCTTGTCTTGTATGCAGGTCAGCTTTGGAAGGAGTATTGTGAACAAGTAATCAAGTACAATGGAGGATCGACATCAAATGTCGGGAATGAGGTAGGTTGATCTTTCCTTGCATTTACTAAGAAAAGGGGATTTAAGTCTAGGGATGAAGGTAGAAAGTAGTTTTTCTTAGGTCATATCTGCATGCAAAGTCTAAACTCTATTTGCTAGTCCGTAGGGAGATTTCTCTCACAACAGAATTGGCGACCATATTGGGGAGACTCTCTAGGGTTCTTGGAATTTTATTTAGTTTTTGGGTAGTTTTAAAGACTAGTTTTTCTTGCATGTTTTTTCTTTTAGTTTCTGTAAGGTCTGAGCTAGCAGAGAGTGTAGTTTTCCATACCATCTTTTTTTGATTTGCTTCATTGTGTTTGTCGAGACCCACATAGGTACACATAGCCTACATAAGGTCTACACGTGTGTACCTGCACCCTACTCTCTTACAGTCCGCATGAAAACGCTAGCTGAAGAAGTAGCAGTAGTGTGTAGAGTTCAAAGAACTTTAGAGGCAGTCAACCTCTTCCCTGTCAGAATTACACAATCTCAGGGGGTTTTCTGGAATTCTGTCTGAATCTTGGTTGTTTGCAGTCCTATCTCAGATTGTTTTTTCTTTATCATTTTTCCTTACATTATTTGATTTTTTTGTTGAAAAGAGTGTCCAAGCCTTTCAAGGGATCCTGATTATCAATATCAGTGGTCTCTTCCTAGTTTGGTCTATCTGTTTTCATTTTTTCTCAGAGTTTAGAGATACACGCGGCCTGTACAAGGTCAACCCGCGTGTACATGCCCTTTGTATCTATCCATCACGCGTTCACATAGGTGCTATTAGATTAACAGTCGTGTGCTTGTACATGATACTTTTTGTTGAGGGTAAGGCAGTCATCCTTTCCCTTGATAAGAATTATTCCTCTCAGGTGTTTGAATCTCTGTCTGAGTAGCCGATAGCTTAGGATTAATCTTACCCTTAGCTTGTTTTTTCTCATTTAAAAAAAATTTTGTCATAAAAATAAAAGAATTTTTAAGGTTTTTAGACAAGCGTGAGAGTCATTTTTTTTAAAATTGCTAGTGTGTGATTTTTGAACTGATTCTTTGCAATCTATGATTAGGCCAGAATTATTTTTCTTGGGTTTTGCTTGTTGGTATTTTTTCTTTTTGCTTTATCAAGAATTTAAATAAAAAAAAATCTCTTTTCATTTTCTTATTTGGTTGAAGAGTGTTTGGTTGAAGAGTAGTTAAGTGAAATGTTTCTGAGTTTGCTATCCAAAATCTTAGAAAATTAAAAATATTTATTTTGAAAAGTTGTTGAAATTTT
The DNA here is from genome assembly GCA_032191745.1 of Picea mariana. Lineage (NCBI taxonomy): Eukaryota > Viridiplantae > Streptophyta > Pinopsida > Pinales > Pinaceae > Picea > Picea mariana. Next base: position 6,753 of record JASDQU010294616.1, on the reverse strand, counting down.
GCATTAAGTAAAAGTTTTGTTTCCATATTTTTTATTCATTCTTGCTTTCGTCTTTTCACATCATCAATTTCACCTTCATACCCCTTGACGTAAGACAAAGCCATAAAATTAACGCTAAATTTAAAAATCTACTAGACTTTTATGTTTGTAGGGTTCACCAACTAGTTCAGGATTAGGGCCTTGGATTAGGTTGGAGAGGAAACTCTTCAAGGCCAGTTAAAATCAAACATTGGAGNAGGGGATAAAAACAAGGTCACATGCGGAAAGGTAGCGGAGATAACCCCTCCAAAGATGGACCAATCGTAGTGGAGAACACATATAGAGGGCTTGTTTTGGGATTCCATCGTTTTCATTCGCCACGAGGCTTCGTGGGTATCGAATCCATTCGAGGTCCTCAGTTGTCTTCTATACCATTTTCTCTCGATACCCTTGATAGGTTTTGGGCTCGATACCATGCTCATTGTGGTCTACCCAACTTTCGACTGTACCCGCCTGGTGACTGTTCACGCACTAGCAACCTAGTTGCCAATCTTTTTTAGGGACATACACAGGTGACTACAAGGGTATAACGCGGTACCTAGGATAGACATCGGACCACGCTTTGTAGAGTATATCCATAGGGTGATTCCATGTTCGAGTTGCACTTGCACCGGTAAGTTGCTCTAGTGTTGGTTGTTGTAACTGTTCTTTCAATTAATCTAGTGTTTGTTTGTCTTATCTTCTAGGGAATTTTTTAGTGTGTGTTACTTTTGAACATTTAGACTACCTTAGAGTGTATTTTATCTTCTTACATAGTGGAGGATCCTGAGCTCTGTCAGTCACGAAGGCTTCTTGGCCTACTGCTGGTTACACTGGAGCCACCCCCGCCAGCATTAAGGTGAAAGCTAGACCAACAAGGGTCTTTTGAAGCGATCGGGTTACAAGTCATTGTGCCCGACCAACCCCTGGAGGAATCAACCATTTTGGACCTTGGAGCAACCGCTCTTCACCTGGTTGAAACTCCAACCACTATTTCTTGGCACCTTTCATCATACTAATTCAATTTTACAAGCGCTACACAGTGTTGCACATAGCATTGGAAACAAATGTTGTTACCACTTCTGGGAATTCTTTAATTCCCAACACGGTTGTCACCACAGGAGAGATTTCACCTCCTAACCCACCATCGTTGGTCCAAGCCACCATGGTCACAACCAATTCTACATCACACAGTGGTCTGATCATGTCTTTGGCAGCGGCCACAACCCCTTTCATACCAAGTGCAACAGGCCCTCCATTCTCTTACGGGATGCCTAGTTTGGGTACAAGTCTTGTACTTTCTTACTCCACTTTACAGACTTTGGGTCTGGGGGCAGGGATCTCTGGTGCTCTTTTGTAAGGTCACATGGGGAGCACTCCTACTCCTTTTAATGCTTTCCCTTACAGAGGAGGTCATATGCCTCCTTCATCCCCTTCACTCGGCGGCTCGCATCAACCATCCACTGGGCAACCTACACACAATAGTTTATTTGGAGTGGGGAGTTAAGGACCACCTTCGCATAGTATGCCGATAGGTTCGACACTGTTTTCTTTGAAAAAAATGTTTGGTAACAACACCTTCTCGTCAGCCACTTTCCCAACTAGGGGTAACCCCATTTTTGGACAATCTACTCCTATGTAGGGTATTATTCCTGCACAGGGGGAAAACCTAGTAGAACCTTGGAATTCAGGACAGGGATCCATTCCCTCATCTGGAATGTTGATTTGGGGTAATTCTTTCCACAATCAATGGAACCCCGACCAAACTACTATGCCTATCCCCATGGGACTGGCATGGGGTAACCCTTCCCAAAGTCCTTCGAATATAATGCATGTCCAACAATCTATGTCCTATTTGGGAAATCAGCCGATGATGTCTCAACATATGAAAAATCCATACACTAGCCAGGGCCATGGTTTCTACCAAAATCTAGGCCAGCAACCAAACTTTTCCTGGCAACCTGGTGCTAGTCAAACTTTAGGCCCCTTTTTCCCGGGTTATCACCAACAACCCAAACTACCTTTCCTGGTGACTTTACACTTGCCAAATTTGACAAGGTTGTTGAATGACCCTATTTTTCATGATCCGTGTTGGCCTCCTATGCCAACAAAGTTGCCTTCGAACATTCCAAAGTTTGAATCCAAGCCTGACAAAGATCCAGAAGATCATGTGACTACCTTCCATCTTTGGTGCTCATCTGACTCATTGAAAGATGACTCTGTACAGTTGTGATTGTTTCAATGTACTCTCATTGGGAGTGCCATGAAATGGTACATCGAGCTCGATCACTCAAAAAACTCTTCTTTTGGTGAACTGGCGATGGCTTTCCTGAACCATTTCCAGTTACCTATGAGATACGACACTGGCATAGAGCTGCTGGCCAATTTTGAACGGACAACAGCAGACCATTTCTCTGATCACATTCAAGAATGGAGACACTGGAAGAGTTTAATCAAGGTACCAGTCCCACCATCATTCTTGCTAGAGTGGTTCCTTAAGTCTTTGGTTCCACAGTTATCCAAAGATGTTACGACGTCAGGAGTTTTCTCCAAAGAGGACACCATCATGAGAGCTCAATAGTTTGAGCTCATCTATTCTCAGTCTGGTTTTGTTATCTCCCAAATAGCACTGGCATATTTTCAAATCTAAAGTGATGGAATGGGTCGAGAAATTTGTTTCTAAATATTTTAGAGTAGATTATATGCTCTATTTCTGAGATGTAAAATTGGAAAAATCATTCTTTAAGTCCCCGCCTTCAAAATTTGAAATCTCAGCTTTCGGTGGTTAAGCTGGTCTGCAAAAGGACTAGTTAACCACCGAAAGCCAACTATTTCGGTGGATAAGAGGAACATGGCATAAAGCTCTTAACCACCGAAAAGCTTCTCACATTCAAAATCCAAATCTCGTGCTTTCGCATGTTCCAATGTCAAGAGAGCCTGATTCATCGTTACAATTGGTGAGAAGACGCTGAACTTCAACTAAGTACCTTAACTAACAGTCATCATTAATTCAAGTATGCTTCAGAATTTCATGGTAGAACACTTCATAACAAACTCAAAATTATATGCGGATCTTCTGGAGAATAATCCTGAATGCTGTAAGGTCACATTTTTTTTGGGGGGAATGTGATTAAGTGTTTGTTAACTCATGCACAGAGTCCATGTATTGGTTAAACATAGCAAAGATCTGAAATCCTCTCATACAGGTGCGCAACTGAAGCTTCATTCTCATCTAAGTGACAAAAGATGGTCTAAACCCTGATTTTTCGTCTGCTCTTTCTAAACTCTGTGTATTCGGTTTGTTTCAATTGAATTCCTAGCATCTGAATGTCTTCATACGCTTCTTATTATGGCGGGAGGTTCCCTAACCAGGGTTTTGGTCATTCTTCATGGGACTACAATGTTCTGAAGAACGTGAGTTTGATCAATCGGCAGGAGACACGGTGTGCATGGATTGTGGGTTGGTGTTGGAATCTCATTCTATAGATGATTCGTTGGAGTGGAGGACTTTCTCTGGAGAACAGTCAGGTGCGGATCCAAACAGAGTTGGAGAGGCAAGCAATCCTTTGTTGGGGAACAGGGTCTCCCTTACAACAATCATTACCAAAGGCAATGCATCCAACACCGACATCGCTCTTTTCGGTCGCTGGAAAAACAGGGGAAGCAACTCAGACTGCAATCTGCTTACTGCATTCTCCACTATTGCCACTATGAAAGATCGGGTGGGACTTGTCAACACAATCAAGGATCGAGCCAGTGAAATATACAAGAAGGTGGAAGATATCAAATCTATATGAGGAAGAAGTCAGGATTCAATGGTAGCAGCTTGTTTATACATAGCTTGCAGGCAGGAGGATAAGCCCCGAACATTCAAAGAGATTTGTTGTGTGGCTAATGGTGCAAAAGATAAGCCCTGTTGTGTAGAGTTATCGGAAAAAGGTTTATTTCTCACTTAGTTGTGCCCTCGTAGCAGCAGGGATCGGGGTTTATTTGTTCCCATGTATTAAATAAGAATATTGCTCGATCCATAGATGACAATGATGGTGCAAAAACCATAGCAGTATGATGTAAACCCTCGGCTTAAAACACACACGTTGATTCCTACAAAAAAAATGATGACAATACCACAGTGGTCGTCAGCGGAGAGTTTGAAATAGGTTACACAGATGTGAAAGAGGACCATTTTTTGTTCTGTGGAATAGACTGGGACTTGGATGCCTTTGATAAGCAATATGGGACAACATTACTTCCAAAGACACCAGAAGAACTTGTTAACAGTACACTTCATTTGATGGATCACTTATTCTCAGGTCTAAAACAATGACAACATTTCTTATTGATGCCAAGACTAGAAATATCATCCATAGATATGATTCAGGGGTTCACTGTCCACAAATCAAGCAGACATGTTTTTTTATGATAAATCTGTGGTGTCTGATGAGAATATTGATAACAGTATAAAATCGGGAAATTTTGATTTGTCTTCTATACAACTAATCTTCATCACACGGACATATTATTCTCTATAGTCATACAAAGAAAACACTGCAAGAGTTCAGTGGAATGTGAGCATTGCAGAAATTGAATCCATTGGTGTTGGTTTTTCTGGGATCACTTTAGAAGTGAGTGGTATATCATCAAATACTTTGAAAAATCCAATAAAGATCAAAGTATATCAAATGCTCCCATCAACAGGGGATTTTCATCATCAAAATGAATTTGCCTTCCATGAAAGTTACAGGTTTGGAATTAACTATGATAAGGAGAACATCCTCTCGCTACCTCCTGTTGAGGACATGCAAATTGAGCTATTGGATGAAAAGAACAAAAAAGATGTCTTAGCAAATCAATTAAAATAAAAACATTTGTGAAGTTGAAAAGACTTTGTTTAGCAGGAGCAATGGACTTCAGAGTCCTAAAGGATATCATGGTAAGGATGGAAGACAAACCAAGGCAAAGGGAAATCTTCGACTCAGCTCTTCATATTATTAAATCAAGCCCATCTGCAGGAGCATTGGGCACTCAAAGTGATGACCTGATCGAATGTGAGAATCTTATCTCTTGAAAGTGCCCCTCTAGTGGAAAAAGGTGTTGAGATAGCAGTCAGAGGAAAATATACATCTACTAATGTTCTTCCTGAAGATAAAACTTCCATGAAATTCTCAAACAACATACTATAGTCCATGTCCTTAAGGATTTTATGTACTATAGTAATATTGCTACAACCTCATGAATATGATCCAAGTCTGGAAAATGATCCTAAAGGTACAACAGTGCAATCAGAGTACAAACAAGCAGAGGAACAGGAGAGAAGCAGGAGATTGGATGAACAACTATTGATGACAGAAAGAAGGAAATTTCCTCTAAGAATCCTCAGAAATAAATGCAATCATGCAGGTAAATAAATTTTTGATTTTGATTTTTGACAGTGAGTTGATTTTCGGTGGTTTAGGCGAGCCCAGGAGCGCTCATTAACCACCGAAAGCCTGTAACTGCCAGAATGAGTGAATTTTTGCCCAGATCAGAAATTTTTAAGTCCGAATAGTTTGAATCATTTTCAAATGAATGATGAATGAATTATCAGGTCATATCAAATGATTATTTTTGATAGATAAAGAAAAGAAGAAGAGTTTCAATCAATTTTGGTGCCTTTTTCAATGGCAGAAAATCAGGGTTTTTCACACACTTCAACAAACTCGAATTTCATTCTTGGAGGGTTAAATCAACAGCCTTGGGAGGCTAGATTACACTTCATCAGTACTTTACTATTCTTAGAATACCATCATATGTGGGATTGACCTCATTTTGAGGATCT
>JASDQU010294615.1:4075-14272 GCA_032191745.1 Picea mariana | reverse complement strand
TCCATTGGGGGGATCCCTTCTCTGACTACTTCTTATTGTGGTGAAGTGATGGGCTGACCTTGGAAGCTAGGCTAGGGGCTCGTTATCCCTAGTATCTTGAGCACCAGGCAGTTATTTGGTAGAATTGGAAGTCAAGACACACATTTAGTTAGGGGGTGGGGATCTAAAATATTTAAGAAGAACACTAGTTGCATAGATCACTTTGTGTATGTTTGGGAAGTAGATGTATTGATAGGACAGCACATCTTGTGATAATCTTATTGTTATATCTTTCACTTGCAACTAATCTCTTTATCTTTCAAGTTGATGTGATATATTGGTTCATTATCATTGAATATCTTATTAATCAATCATTTTTGTGGTGTGGATGAGTGAGTGATTGAGTATCCCACTTGGGGAGGCATCACTTATTTGATCCTTGAGTGCTTGAGTGGTTAGAAGCCAGTGAAGGCAGTCCAAGTGGAGTAACTGCCACTTGGGGCATGCTTGTCCCTAGGGTGTGAATCACATATCTCTTTTGTATATCTTGTATCTTTGTGTATATTGTATCTATTGGATGTATATTGGTAACTTGTAAACTTCCTAACATTTAATCATTCTTTGTATAATTCTAGTCTGGGTTTGGGGTATTTTAGTTGATTAAATTGTAATACTTCTTGTAACGAACCACCCTCAAACTTAGTTGACCCCATAGCCCAACCTTAGGCACTAGTCTTTAGTTGACTTAGGGAAAGGGCTTCTTCTCATATTAACTTAGACTTGCATTTGCATTACTGCTTGTCATATTAGGCTAGTTTTCCCTTGGCCTATAATCAATTGAAACTAACTCCTAGAACATTATAATAAAATTAACTTAGTAACTAGGGACAACCCCCCTTGGCTTCCCTAGGAGTAAGCCTTGACGGAAGAAGTTCTTGTCAAGGTGACAGTGTGGGCAGGAACTTAGACATTGTGTCTCCGAGGGCACACTAAGTGAGTAGGACTTAGCTCACGTTTGCAAGTGTGCATTAGGACGGCAACAGGACCTAGAGACTATGCATTGATTATTGGGCTCTGAATAAAATGACAGTCTGAAACCGGTACAGGATTCCCTGAATCAATGACCTCCTTGATCAATTCACGAGGGCCAAATACTTCAGTAAGATTGATCTGAAGTCTGGCTACCACTAGGTTCCCATAGAATAGACAGATGTATGGAAGATCACCTTCAAGTCAAAAGAAGGTCTTTTTGAATGGTTGGTCATGCCCTTTGGTTTAACAAATACCTCAACAACATTTATGAGAATGATGGACGATATCCTACAACCTTTCACCAATAATTTTGTAGTGGTGTATATGGATGACATCCTCATCTACAACAAGACTTGGGTGAAACACTTGCACCATTTTCAGCAAGTTCTGCACACCCTGCGGTAACACAAACTATATGCAAATTTGGAAAAATTCTCCTTCATCATGGACAGGGTCCATTACTTAGGCAACATCGTTGATCAACAATGTGTGCATGTGGATCCAACCAAGATCCAGGTCATCCGTGAATGGCCAGCCCCAACCACACTCACAGAACTTCAGAGCTTCTTAGGCCTCGCCTATTTTTATCGCAGGTTCGTGTTGGGATTCTCTCATATCACATGGGCCCTCGGCCAAGTAACTAGAGGTGGTGGTAAGGAAAAATTTGTGTGGGGCCTGTCCCAAAAACAAGCCTTCGATGACTTGAAGAAGTGTTTGTGCTCATCCTTGGTACTTTCATTATCGAACCTGCAACATCCCTTTGAGATCGAGATAGATGCTTCAAAAAAGTTGTGGGTGTCATTCTCACTCAACACGGCCACCTCGTGCCATATCATAGTGAGACACTATTAGATTTTGTTCATAAGTACCCTACTTATGACAAAGAAATGTACTCCATTGTGCAAGCCTGCCACCAGTGGAGACATTACATTCTTGGGAAGGAGACACTCGTCCACACTGATCACAAGCCACTACAGTTCATGCAAACCCAAGGAAAATTGAAAAATGACCGCCATTAGAAGCGGTCCACATACTTACAGCATTTCCACCTCAACATCAAGTATAAAACAGGAAATACCAACCGAGTTGTTGATTGCCTCAGCCGACCTCAAGTCGCGACACTCACCACCATGCTAGACTCTTGCAGCCACAAGACCTCTGGATGACCCCACCTTTACGAGATAGACCTTGACTTCTCCACCACCAACCAAATGTTGGGCGCCAACTCAGTGGTCACTAATTTCCATCTTCAAGATGAGCCATTGTGTCATCTACGCCATCTCTATGTTCCATTAAGTGAATGTGCGAAGCTAATTTGGAAATCTCACTAAAGTCTGGTGGCAGGACACTTTGGCGTTGAAAAGACAGTGGCAGTGCTACAGAAACATTTCTACTACCCAAAACTTTGAGAGGATGTCGGAAACTATATCAGGTTCTGCACCACCTGTGGTATTGCCAAATCAACCACTAAGAAATAGGGCATATACACCACTTTTCCAAAAGAAGGCAAGCACCCCAGAAGAAGGTGAGAAACAGATGTGGGTAAAAGGCACCCCACTACACTTCATCGTTGATAGAGGTAGCCAAAAGAACCTCATATCAACAGAGGTCTTCAAGTGCCTGGCACTGCCGACATCGCAGCACCCACAACCCTACACCATTGGATGGCTCTGCCAAGGAAGTGATCTTCATTTCAGCCAACAGTGTCGACTGTTGTACGACATCAAGCATTTCAAAGACGAGGTATTGTGTGATGTTTCTCCTCTTGAAGTTTGTAATGTTCTTTTGGGCCAACCTTATTTATGAAAATTCATGTTGTATATGAGTCTAGACCTCGTATTGTTATTATTACTTTGAACGGGAAATTGTACAAGATACCTGAGGCAGTCCCTCCTAGTGAGATTTCCTTGATCTTTGCCAAGCAATGCAAGAAGGTCATCTCTCAGACCAAGAAATTTTTCTTCTTCATGATTTGCTCTCAGATGGAGTGAAAGATCAAAACCTCATCTAGGTCCTCTGCTATCAATATCTCCACACAATAGAAGCAAGTAAATAAGGTCGTGGAAGAATACTCATATATATTCTCCTCTCCTACCGGGGTACCTTTGCACTGCCAGGTCAAGCAGCCCATCAATCTGACCCCAAGCGCACCGCTACCCAATGGGATAGTATACCACTGCTCTCTGATAGAAAATGAGGAGATCAAGAAGAAAATCCAAGAACTACTCCACAAGGGGCACATCTGTCCCAGCTCATCGCCTTATGGGAGCCCAATCGTGCTGGTGCAGAAGAAAGGCGATACCTAGTGACTCTGCATTGATTACCGAGTCCTGAATAAAATCACAGTCTGGAACCAGTACCCAATTCCATGAATCGATGACCTCCTTGATCATCTCACAGCTTCTTGGGCCTCGCCAATTTCTATCGCAAGTTCGTGTTGGGATTCTCTCATATCGCATGGGCCCTCAACCAAGTAACCAGGGGTGGAGGTAAGGCAAAATTTGTGTGGGGCCTATCCCAACAACAAGCCTTCGATGACTTGAAGAAGTGTGTGTTCTCATCCCAGTACTTTCATTACCAGAACTGCAACATCCCTTTGAGATCGATACAGATGCTTCAGACTATGTTGTGGGCGTCGTTCTCACTCAACACGGCCACCTCGTGGCATATCATAGTGAGACACTAACATATTTTGTCTGTAAGTACCCTACTTATGACAAATAAATGTACTCCATTGTGAAATCCTACCGCCAGTGAAGACATTAGATTCTTGGAAAGGAGACATTGATCCACATTTATCACAAGCCACTACAGTTCATGCATACCCAAGGCAAATTGTAGAATGACCACCATCAGAAGTGGTCCACATACTTACAACAGTTACACCTCAACATCAAATATAAAAAAGGAATTAACAATCGAGTTGTTGATTGCCTCAGTCGACCTCCAGTCGTGGCACTCACCATGATGATAAACTCTTGCAGCCACGAGACCTCTGGATGGCCCCACCTCTACAATACAGACCTTGACTTCTCCACCACCTACCAAATGTTGGGCGCCAACTCAATGGTTGCTAATTTCCATCTTCAGGATGGGTCGTTGTGTTGTTTTGGCCATCTCTACGTTCCATCAAGCAAGCACACAAAGATGATTTTAGATGCTCACTATAGTCGGGTGGCAGGCCACTTTTGCGTCGAAAAGACAATGGAACTGCTACAGAAACATGTCTAGTATATCAGGTCTTGCACCACCTGCGCTATTACCAAACTGACCACTAATAAACCAGGCTTGTACACCCCTCTGCCTACTCCTGATGGACCATGGGAAGCCATCTCAATGTACTACATGTCGGGCCTCCCATCCACCAAGAGGGAAAATGATTGTGTTTTTGTGGTTGTTGATCGCTTTTCCAAGATGGTGATTCTAGTTGCCTACAAGAAGAACATCACAGAAGAAGCCACTGTCAATATCTTATTTGAACGAGTATGGGTACATTTTGGGATCCCACAAACCATTATCTCAGACTGTGACAATCAGTTCCAAAGCACATTTTGGTCGAGCCTCTGATCACTGTTGGATACCAAGCTCACCAAATCCACTTCCTTCCACCCCTAGATAGATGGACAAACTAAGGTCGTCAATCAAATGATCATACATATCTTGTGCATGTAAAATTAAAAACACCCTCACACATGGGATGAGAATCTTCCCTATGTCTAGCATAGCTACAACCGAGCCCTGCATAGCTCGATTGGCCACAACCTCTTTTAGGTGGGGTTGGGAGTTCAACCATTGAGCCCCATGGATGTTGCACTACCCCTGGAAACCACCTCGGTCGACTTGTCCCCTACTCCACTACAAGTTGAAAAATCCACCTGGTTCATTGAGCGGATCCAACACTTCCACCAACAGGTTTAGGATATTCTACAGAAGTCTAATTCCAAGTACAAGCAACGCCATGATCAACATCTGGTGCCACATAGGTTTCAGGTGGGTGACAAATTTTGGTTGCACTTGCAGAAAGAATGCCTTACAGGGCCCCATCGGAAGCTCTGACCACTCTGTTATGGGTCGTACACCATCACCAAGGTTGTTGGTGAAAATGATTTTGAGATCAACATTTCCCCTTTCCTTTTCCTGCACCCAGTCTTCAACGTGGCTCTCCTTCGACCATATTTCCCACCATTATTAGACACCTTAGAGATAACAGAGAAATTAACACTAACAGCTCTCAACCCTGACTACATGCAACATGAATCTAGTGATCATATTGTGGACATGCAGATCAAGGGCACTCGACAACAAAGGATCCATCTTTATCGAGTCATCAAAGCAGAGCAGCTACTGCAACAAGGCAAGTAGCTCACTCGCGGCCAAATTCAAAAAACATTTCCTCATATGATGGGGGAAATCAACCCATTGCTCCTTAAGGAGGGAGGATTAATCCCGATGCATATCAGTGGCCACCCACCTATTCCACTAGCTCAAAAAACATTTTTCCACCCTGGCGGTTTTTCGGTAGTTTTTCGGGTTCCAAATTTTTGGGGTCGTTTTGAGTCCCTAAACCACGTTTTTTTAGGATTTGGGGCCCAGTTGGCTATCTAAATTGCTTGCCTCAACTATTCAAAAATTGTTCTTCTCAGTTAGACCTTTCCAACAGGCTATCGTGAGCCTAAAATAGAGATCGTATGCAAAAGTTACGACCCTGGGAAGTTGATGTACTAACTTACCCAAATGGGGCCCACATGACTTTTGGCGCTTCATCACCTAGGTTTAGGTTTTTGGATGTCTAGGGTTTTTTAAATTACTGTTTATTTTAAAAATACCTTTAGAGCCTCATTGTAATTATCTTCTTACGAATGAGCGCAGTCATCACATCTCTTCTCAGAGTTAAGCCGCCACCATTCCAACAAGCTTGTTTTCCACTGCATTTTACAGTTTCATCTTATTTATTTATTGAATAGAAAACTGATTTTACTGTATCTTTGTTATTATGTGTTAAGCATCTTTTAATAATCTATATTCATTTCGTTTTTCTCATAAAATATGGATCACTGGTATCAGAGAGGTATGCTCCTTTTCGTCTTAATGCATGTCCCCAACGAGGTCAAGGTACAAAGAATTGGATCTCGAGCTTGTTTCTCTCGAGGACAAAATCTCTCGCACACCCAAGTGACCTCTCATGGAAGGAGAAAAGAAATATGATGGGACAGAATATCCTTTCAAAATGTTGCTTGAGGAAGCCCTCACGCAACAGAGGAACGAGATGATGGATAGTTTCGCGGAAATCCTTTGGCGGCTACCAACAGGCAAGGCATCTTCCTCGAGCGGAGGCGTTGCCCCCTTCAAGGTACAAATAAACTTCAATATTCCTATATTTGAAAGTAAGATAGATGAAAATGTTGTAGACAAGTGGTTGAATCTACTAGAAGGGTATTTTTTTGTCCATAACTTTTTGAATAGAGAAAATATTACTTTTGCACTCCTCAAAGTCGTTCCCTATGTCAAAGATTGGTCAGAAAATTTATGTGAGCAAAAGGAAACAAAGAAACCCACATTATTTACAGTCACGGCCACCTGGGAATCCTTTAGGGAAGCTATTAAGCAACAATACTACCCTGTCAGAAGTTATGATGACTTGCATACCAAATGGACCACACTGCGGCAAGAAAGAGACCAAGCAGTGCCATAAATATCTTCCATACCTTGCACACCAAGTTGGGTATCAAAGCTTAAAAGCGACATATGGTGCTCAAGTATTGTGGTTCTATACATAGATACATCCAGACCAAAATGGAATTTATGGACATCTCGTCCTCTGGCGCGGCCTACCGATATGTCATCAAAATTAAGTAGAAGCTCAAATAAAAGACGCGGCAATTTGGGCCAGGGAACCCCTCATAGAAAAAGCCAGGAAAGGGAGGCCCCAACCCACATAACAAAGGATAGAGAAAATATGGACAGTATCAGGAAAACCAGTCCAATCCGCAAGCAAATAAGGACACTAAAAAGACAAAGAAAGATAACGGGAAGTGGTGTGACTTCCATAAGAGCCCTTGGCATAACACTGCTAATTTTCACGCAAAGCAATCGTTGGTGGCCGACGTGAAAGCATCTAAATCAGATGTGGGTTCTGACTCTGAGTCAGATCCAGAAAGGGGAAGACGAATCATTGACACAAAACCTAGTGCCACCGTTTCTACCACCAAGCTCCAGCCTGGTGAACCAGACGAGCGAGAAGAAGGCGAGCACCTCTTCCATTCGTAGATGTGGGTAAAAGGAACCTCACTGCACTTCATCATTGATAGAGATAGCCAGAAGAACCTCATCTCAACAGAGGTCATCAAGCACCTAGCCCTGTTGACATTGTCGCAGCCACAACCCTACACCATTGGATGGTTCCTCCTAGGAAGCGATCTCTGCTTTATCCAACAGTATCTACTGTCATATGGCATCAACCCTTTCAAAGACTAGGTATTGTGTGTTGTTTCTCCTCTCGAAGTTTGTAATGTTATTTTGGGCCAACCTTATTTATGGAAACGTCATGTTGTATATGAGTCTAGACCTCATAGTGTTATTATTACTTTGAACAAGAAATTATACAGGATACCCGAGGCAGTCATTCCTAGTGTTATTTCCTTGATCTCTACTAAGAAATGCAAGAAGGTCATCTCTCAGACTGGGAAATTTGTCTTCTTCTTGATTCCCTCTCAGAGTGAGTGAAAGATCCCAGACACATATAGGACCTTCGCAGTCGATCTCTCCACACAACAGAATCAAGTGGATAAGGTCATGGAAGAATACTCATATATATTCTCCTCTCCTATTGGGGTACCTCTACATTGTCAGGTCAAGCATCCCATCAATCTGACCCCAGGCACACCGCTACCCAATGGGCTAGTCTATCACCACTCTCTGTTAGAAAACGAGGAGATCAAGAGGAATAACTAATAATTGCTCCAAAAGGGGCACATACATCCCATCTCATCGTGTTGGGGGAGCCCAATAGTGTTGGTGCAAAAGAAATACAGGACCTGACAACTCTGTAGTGATTCTCGGGCCCTGAATAAAATCACAGTCCGAAACCGGGAACCAATTCCCTGAATCGATGACCTCCTTGATCAGATCATTGGGGCCAAATAATTCAGTAAGATTGATCTAAAGACTGGATACCACCAGGTCCCCATAGAACAGACATATGTATGGAAGACCACCTTCAAGTAAAAATAAGGTCTTTTGGAATGGTTGGTCATGCCCTTTACTTTGACAAATGCTCCAGTAACTTTTATGAAGATGATAGACGATATCCTATGGCATTTCACCAATACTTTTGTAGTGGTGTATCTAGATGACATACTCATCTACAACAAGACTTGGGCGGAACACTTGCAGCATATTCAGAAGGTTTTGCACACCCTCCGGCAGCACAAACTATATGAAAACTTGGAAAAATGCTCCTTCGACATGGATGGGGTCCATTACTTAGGTTACATCGTTGATCAACATGGTGTGCATGTGGATATAGCCAAGATCAAGGTCATCTGTGACTGGCCAGACCCAACCACAGTCACTGAACTTCAGAGCTTCTTGGGCCTCACCAATTTCTATCGCAAGTTTGTGCTGGGATTCTCTCATATCACATGGGCCCTCAGCCAAGTAACCAGGGGTGGCGGTAAGGTAAAATTTGTGTGGGGCCTATCCCCAGTACTTTCATTACCAGACCTGCAACATCCCTTTGAGATCGAGACAGATGCTTCAAACTATGTTGTGGGCGTCGTTCTCACGCAACATGACCACCCCGTGGCATATCATAGTGAGACACTATCAGATGTTTTTCATAAGTACCCTACTTACGAAAAAGAAATGTACTCCATTGTGAAAGCATGCTGCCAGTGGAGACATTACATTCTTGGGAAGGAAACACTCATCCACACTGATCTCAAGCCACTACAGTTCATGCAAACCCAAGGCAAATTGCAGAATGACCACCATCAAAAGTGGTCCACATACTTACAGTAGTTCCACCTCAACATCAAGTATAAAACAGGAAGTACCAACCAAGTTGTTGTTTGCCTCAATCGACCTCCATTCATGGCATTCACCATGGTGATAGAATCTTGCGACCATGAGACCTTCAGATGGCCCCACCTCTACAAGAGAGACCCTGACTTCTCCACCACCTACCAAATGTTGGGCGCCAACTCAATGGTCGCTAATTTCCATCTTCAGGATGGGCCATTGTGTCATCTGGACCATCTCTGTATTCCATCAAGCAAGCAAGCGAAGATGATTTGGGAAGTTCACTACAATCGAGTGGCAGGACACTTTGGCATCGAAAAGACAGTGGCAGTGTTGCAGAAACATATCTACTGGCTGAAACTTCAACAAGATGTCGGCAAGTATATCAGGTCCTGCATCACTTGTGTTATTTCCAAACCGACCACTAAGAAATAGGGAATGTACACCCCTCTTCCTACTCCCTACAGGTCGTGTGAATCCATCTCAATGGACTACATCTCGAGCCTCCCATCCACCAAGAGGGGAAAAGACAATGTTCTTGTGGTTGTTGATCTCTTTTCCAAGATGGCGATTCTAGCCGCCTGCAAGAAGAACATCATAGAAGAAGCCACTGCAAAGCTCTTCTTTGAACGAGTATGGGTACATTTTGGGATCCCACAAACCATTATCTCATACCGTGATAGTTAGTTCCTTAGCACATTCTAGTCACTATTGGATACCAAAATCACCAAATCCACTGCCTTCCACCCCCAAACAGATAGCCAAATTGAGGTCGTTAATCGGATGATCATACATATCTTGCACATGTCCAATTCAAAACACCCCCGCACATGGGATGAGAATCTTATCTATGTCCATCATAGCTACAACCGAGGCAAGTGGCTCACCGAGGGCCAAATTCAGCAAAAATTTCATCATCTGATGGGAGAACTCAATGAAATGGATACCATTGCTTCCTAAGGAGGGAGGATTGATCCAAGTGGATATCGGTGGCCACCCACCTATTCCATTGGCTCAAAAAATAGTTTTCCACCTTGGCAATTTTCCGACAGTTTTTTGGGTTCCAAACTTCCAGGGTCGTTTTGAGGCCCTAAACGACTTTTTTGGGGGATTTTGGGCTCAAGTTAACGCGCAAGCCAAATATTTGGACCATTTAAAAATCATTAT
>JASDQU010294613.1:1658-12596 GCA_032191745.1 Picea mariana | reverse complement strand
AAACTGAAATTTGTAATCTAGACCAGCTTTCCACAGACTGCTGCCAATTTGACTCTGCAAGATATTCTTTATCAACCATGAAACTTAATTCACAAATAGACAAGAATACACAGACTATAAAGTATGGATCAACACCTCTAAAGCACGTGTCTGAAAAGTTTGGTTCAGTCTTGAACCTTTCTGTCTACAATAAGACCCTGTTGTCACAAAGAGAATTAGGCTTTGAATAACTCAAGAATGAATGAAAACTGAAACTATCTTATGAAACCAAAATAGCAAACCTTAGTCTTGCTTTCTACTTCTATTCTCTCTTTGTTTCTTCTTCTCATTCAACTTTTATTCTTTCCAAATAAGTTGAAGTAGTTCAACTACTTTATTTAGTTAAGTTAGTTTGACTTAAATAATTAGTTTAGGAGAGGTAAATAATAATAACATAGTTAAGGGTCTTTAATTAATAATAACTAGGTAGGTGGGACCCCTTGTGACTCCCGTAAATATATTCTTTTCAAATCATAAAGTATAACACAAAAGGATAATCATTTAAACCAAAAAACCCCCTTGTAGATCCCTTAAATATGTTTCAAATTGGATATTTAAATAACATAAATAATTTATATCATATCCAAAAAATATATAAATATCCACATCATCCATATTATCCATATGATCCACAAAATACCAAAACAGAACTTGCTGTCCCAAAATTCTGAAATCATTAACATTGTCTTCATCAACTCAATTTATAAAAAAAACACAGTCTAAAAGCCATACTTGCCACTCTGAGAGGAAATATTTCTTTTATCACTACTGTCCCCCTTTGATTTCCCAGAAGTAGCTCGTGGTTGATTACAACCTTGAGGCTTTATCTCAATGATATCATGTGAACAATCATCTTTCAATTTCATGCAGGAAGACACGGATTTTGAGGAATCATTTGATGGAGAAGAAGGGGAGGAAACTGCTTTGCCTTTACCTTGTACACGGGGGACATCAGTTTTTAGTCTTTTACTAGCATGTGAGGATTGAATAGGTGAATCAACACAGGCAATCTGGACATTAGGATTGACATGTGGTGGAAGGGGGGTCTCTCTGGCTGAGGGTGTACTATTCCATGACCAATCCAGTTAAAGAACCCAACTTGGAACAACTGGTTCAATTCTTGGGGATCAACATCAAATTGAATGGAAAATGTAGGCCTTCTAGGACCTCTATTATAATTTCCCCGGCCTTTGTTATTTATGCCATGGCTGCCCCTACTAAAGAAAATCATCCTGTAGCAGCAGTTCGTCAGTAACTAAGCCCTTAATAAACCATACATGACATTCTGCTTGCATGAATAAAAAATTGGCTCAGAAATTGACACGAGATACATGCAAATCCATCCATAACAAACCATTTAACAATCACCAAGTGAACAGGGGTTGATAGGGTTGATGGGACATATGGAGGGAGTGTTATGAGAGAAAATTGGCATAATGATAGGGGATTAATACACAAATATTGTTCAACAATTAATTAAATAATTAAATTGTGTGATAAATACAAAAATATAAGTTGTCAACCATTACTGTGTTATCTCTATTGTTGCTATTGCACATACCTTTTAATTTATTTCACAGAACATGGATTTCATAAATGAAATTGGGATTATGAGGGGGATGTGATGGGAAAAAATTGGTAAAATGACAGGGACATAATATGGATACTGTTCATATAAAAATAAACCAAAACAAACAATCAAACATATCTCTGTTCAAGCCTCCAAAGTTCAACAATATTCACTTTTCAATATTACAATTTAAACTGTTACTTCCTTTACAAATTGCTTGCTGGCTTCCAAACAGTAATCCATATGCCCATAATATTCAATTACAACAGGCTTTGTACCCATATAATATTTATATAACAGTCCTAAAAAACAAAATTGCAATCGATACGATAAACCACAATAACCCTTTGAGCCAAAACCATTCATAACTTCAATGCTTAATACTTTTAAAATTAACAGGAATACACACATTGCTTGCAACAATTTATATCTAAATAATCATTATTTAAAGCCAATAGGAACATGCACAATATTTACCATCACTTTTGTCCATTACACAATCAAACTAGACGTTATAACTCTGGATTGGGCTCCAATCAAATTCACACACATGTGTCTTTTAAATACATTCAACATAACATTCGAACCATGCAATACTTCAAGCCCAAGCTTCACATAAACATTTAGGTATAGTCTTCTTCCAAAATTGTCAAACGAGGAACATATCCAAATTGTGCCCTTGTAACCAAGCATGCATAGTACTCCATCAACCATTGAACAGAGTAAAATTATAACAATATCATCTTTAGGGTTTTAAACAACAAGTGGAAGGTATGAATAGGTGGTTCGACCAGAGGATTAGGTATCTGAAAGCACAGATAGTTCATTCCCTTTCACAATTAACCATAGAGATATAACATGTAACAATACTCTTGACTGTGAGGGTTACCAAAATGACAGATTGCCAACTACAACAAGAAAATGAAATGAAGCCAATCTCTCAAACAACACTATAATATGAGCATTCAAGCACAACCCGTGACCAACCAAAAGCATGTGTAATGATTCCATTAACTTCTGGGCGATGCTAAACCCATACTGTGCAATGCTTTCCAGGCAACACTGTCAGTGAGGGAAATGCAATGATATCTAGCAGCTCAGGGTTTTTCCAAGTCAAGGCATTAAAATGCTTAAATCTTCCAACAATTCATATTGCAACCCACATGGTCAAAAAATATCAACCACAGAGAAAAAATGAGTGGCAATATTGAACATAGAGACTTGCTGTAACAATCCATAAATAATATACATGCACAACCCAAACCTTTGGCAAGTTGTGATACTCAATATCAACAAAGGTGCCAGACTCAAAAAACCCAAAATGTGGCCGAGCAGGCTTCACTGCCATTTAATCCAATAAACCCATGCAAATATTAAACACAAAAAGGAGAGTATAACCATTTATTTTTTTAAAGTGCCAACAATCCAGACTAATCACCATAAGAAACCACAGACACAACACCAATACACAGTTCAAATATCTCATAACAACTTAAGAAAAACACACACCACGAGCAATCCTGAGCCAAAAATTAATTCAAAGGAAAAAGTAACCATCATGGATGGAAGAGTAAGGAACCCATACTTGGAAAATCCTGCGTGAGGAAGAAAGCTAGACTGTATGCCTCCTTCACGACTGAACAATGCGAAGCATCAACAACTACCAGAGCTAAAACCAAAGTGCAAGAATGGCTAGGTTGACAGACTTGAGGGGTGTTTGAGTGACGTGAAGTAAATGTACGTCACACTCTCCCTTCCAACCTGTTGACGGGAAAATTTGACAGGCCGTCAACTGGAAGAATAGGTCCTGTCCGGGGTTGTCTAAATAACCCAAGCCGTTTGGTGTAACTTGTTATGACGAGTTTAATGGCCCCGCTAGCCAAGCTAGGGTCCTAAAATAAAGAGAAGAGGAAAACCATCTAGTACTAAAGCTATAATAATCTATGAACTTTAATCTGATTATTTACAAATAGATTAAATAGAAAAAGCAAATATGGACATATCACTTATGAATAGAATTTACAGGTTGCAAGTTTTAATGAAAGCCTTGCAAAATCAATGTTAAGATAATTGTTTTTAGAAGCAGATAAAGAAAGAACATTTTTGTATTTTCTATTTTCTAATTATAAATCTAATAAAACATGAACTAACTAAGTTGCAAAACAAATATGTACAGATGGTCAAAGTCAATATAAAACTATCTTGTTTCACTAATAGGAAAATTAACAAAAGTGAATAGAAATAAAGCTAACCTGAGTTTTATATCATGTCTATGTCTTCTGTGCAATCGAATAATCCAACTGTTCTGCCTGTAAGAAAAATCTATGACAGTCTAATAATGATTCCTCCAGAACAAACTCCAGATGTTTGTTGGCAGCCAGAATATGAGAACAAAATAATAGATGAGTATACACGATGATATTATAATTATGAACGATCAAAGTAATATAAATCTTAATGTAAAATGTTCATATTATTAATCAACTAACATCAGACAAAAATCACGATCTTACGATTAATATGATGATCACAATGATAATTAATTGAAACAACAAATTAAAGACGACATTTAAAATATCAAATAAAATGGAATATCACATGTCATTGAGACTAAATCTATACAACACGTTACTACTCCAAAATAAGAGAGGCAAAACCTAAATGAGAGAGCATTCACATTGGTCTAAAGCCAAATTGTTATAAGCTGTTCCATTAAGTTTTGAAAATCATTTGTCCATAATATGTTCCAGGTAAAGATGTCTTTCCCTTCTAAAATGAAGAGTATTTAAAGTGTTTTGAAATCCCATCTTCCTATCTCCTAGGATAGGATAGGATCTCATGAGATAAAAAATATTACAAAAATAGAGGGCTAACAACCGCTCATAACTGAGTTGATTTTTCCCAAAAATTAATAAAAGTTTTTACAAAAGAAAACAGAAAATGAAAAAACTAATCATTCCAATGAAAAATCGAACATGTTTCCACTAGATGATCAGCATCAAGATATACTATTTCCTGAAAATGAAACAAGAATAAGTTAGACAATTTGTAATAACTAATTTCTAATTTTTTTTATTTAAAAATGACTTGGCTACATAATCGAAAGATTTTGTAGCCAGTCTTATCTTAACAAACAAAATCTAATTTCAAACTAATTCGATTCAAAATAGATAACATGAATATAATAAGAGGAAAATCGTTTTCCCATTTCAACAATTGACTAAAGATGGATCAGGGTAGCTCGGAATTGATTATGGCTTTAACACTGTTTGCATTTTTTATCATTATATTCCTTGTCCTCTTAAGGTGTTTAGCCCTCCTCTCTGTATTTACTCTGAGGTTGAGATTTTCTTGTCTCAGTGATTCACTTTGAGCTTTGAGTGTTTTAATCCAAGCCTGAAGGATGGGTATATCAGTGTAATATTGTTCAAACCAGTGTAAACAAACATCACACTGTACAGGAGGAACGATATGTTGATGAAGCGTACAGTCAAAACTGGCTGTATCGACCATACCTGTTATTTTCCCTTGACCAAGCCCAATACCAGGGAACCCCTTCTTACCCCTGAGACCTCATTGACCTCGATAGGTCCAATCGAGCTCAAATGAGCGTCGTTTCAATTCCTCAATTTTCTCGAAATAAGATGACCTGCTCTTTTGTTTTGAAACACTAATGCTGTGTGTTTTTGTTTTGTCTGTTTGCAAGATTTTTTTACATCGGGTTTCACAGTGGCGTTTTGGCCAGCATCTAGTTCAGGCATAGGAGGTTCACTTAACTCAAATTCAACAACCTTTTTCTCATGTGAAGACTAACTTGGCATTAGCTCATCTGGAGGATTTTTGTTTAGAGAGTCTGGTTCATTATTTGAAATGTTAGATTGCTTTTTCATCAGTGGTTCACACGAATTAAGGATTTCTACATGAATGGTCATACCAAAACCATTTCTTGTTAAAAATCCATCCCAATAATCACCCACGGTTGTCAAATGGTGAATCAACAGAATTTTAATCACGCTGTGGTGGAAAATACTAGAGTAGAGGCTCTATCTCTTATACCTTTTAGACATTTTGTACAGGCTTCTCAACAGATAGAAAGGCATGTTTAATTTAAAGCTAATGAAATGCATAAGGATTCGTATATGATAGAGAAAAACTAAACCATAACGACCCTCACAGGTCATGAATTGTTTGAGAATCGACAACACGCCATGCCACCTAGGTTTAAGCAAAGAAATTGGATACCTTTTCCGTAGCAATTGATTTTCCTGGAGGTCATGAAGAGGCTCCAAGGTACTTCTTCGATCTTTTACTTTTTGAACCATTTCTCTCCGGTGGATGGAAGCCTTATGTATTCACTCACAAACTCCTCAGTTACCTCTAACTGGGTATCCCTAATATTCTCTCTGCATCCATCGAAAGTCTGTGCGAAGGCCTTCGCCACCTGAAGGTTATGGCCTTTGAATATTTTAAGGAAGGCCTCCCAGCCTCAACTCTTTAAATATTCGATTGCATCATCATGTGATAGCAATTCCTGGGAGCCATTCGGCTCCAAACGAACAATAGGAGCCATTAAAAATGAAACTAGGATGTAATAGGGGTGACTCAAAACAATTCTAGGTTTGGATGGTAGGAGAGATAGGAAAAAATCTGAATGGATAAAAGGGAAACAACCATAATGAAGTCCCTATGTTATCATAGCATGAACATCGAGGGTTTGATCATGAAGCTTTACCATCCTTGGTAATGAAAACCTGACACACATAATCGATAAACTATACCCGAAATGAGAGGCTCATTAATTCACTGTGCCAACAAGGTGAGTTAAGTACATAGTATAGTAGTTGCGCATTGATTAACATGACTACTAGCACAACCATTGTTTTTGCAAAGGGTTTAAATATATCAAAACAAAAATCCTCATAATTCAAATGCAAACCATCTAAGCATATAAAAATTATATCAATATCCAAAACATTCCAAAGATAAGTCAATCAAGTGTTGGATTTAAATTGGATATAAGCATGATGACCCTTAAAAAGAAAGCCTTGTATAGAAAATATAATATGAAGCTAATTTTTCATGTTTGATTCATTATTTTAGTCATGAATCAAACATAAAACAAAATGAAAACGCAAACTTAAATAATTAATGAACATGTCATCTAATCCAGTAATCATCTCAAAATGATAATATTTACAAGATGAGGTGAAGGCAGCTACAAAAAATGTAATTTCTTGTTCAAATAACGAAATCGTGTAGGGTTGCCAACAATGGCGACTTACTGGGCGAAGAAGTTATCTCTGCATCACCAGAAAGTTCATGTTAGGACAGATAAGAATGATTAAAAAATTAAAGAACGGTCGAAAATAAGTCAAGCATCCCGATCAAAATAAAAAATCACACAATTTAGTGTCAGATGTGTTTCTGTCCAAATGCAATCTGGTGACAAGTTTTATTTACGAGTGAGACGATGTTTAGGAAAATGACTCTAATATTGTTTACAGGGCCGATGCTGCCAGCAGCCATCCATAGCCTCAGCAGGGATGTCATTTAACCCACTCTGACACCTCTACCTTGTCCAAGAAATATCAATTAAAGATGAAGGAAATTTTACAATTAATACCAAAAAGTTAAACCTGATAATTTTCTTGAACCCGACATTGCTTCGCTGCAAGCAGGCCTGTTCAGTACCCCGACGAAGTTGCCTTGGCATCATGCATGCATTTACCCGCTACCTGCAGACCTGTTTAGTATCTCGGCGGGTTTACAGTCACTTCCCACACTTTATAGTGCTTTCATCTCTCTAGAAGTTATTTACAATTTGACATAATCTTTATGATCTTCAGGAGAGCGGGGTGATGCTGAAAATTTCAGAATTCAAAAAATTTGATATTTTCCGACTTAAATTTTCGTTTGACGACCTTCATCATGATCTGAACTTAGTTTTATGATAATAACAACTTTTCAAGGACAGGAAGGCATAATTGAGTTGCTTTCTTTAAAAACAGGGGCAACATAAAGAGTTTTAATGATGATTGTATCTTCTCATAATTATAAAGTGAAACTAGGAAGACTATTTTGAACATAATGTTTCCTTTACTAGTCTGAGTTTTAGCAATATACAATATTGATGCTTTGGAGTGAAGTCGACTATTTCTTTATGATGAGACTTCTGGTTTCCTTTCATGAACTAAATGATGACCCAAACATAAATTTATTCAGAAACTAGTGAAAACAAGCAAAATGAAAATACAAAAGGAAAATTAAAACAGAAAAATATGTACAGAGAGGTGCATCTAGAATTATCAGAAGAAATACCTTTTGAGAGCTTCACCATTCACTGGGAAAGTGTCTGGCTATCCCTCCAAACTGTGTAGACGGAAAGAGATGGGACCTAGTTTCTCAGAAATTATAAACGGTCCCAACCACAGATTCTGGAACTTGGTATGTTCCCCTTTTCCCTTGTGAAGTTTATCCCATTTGACAACCAAGTTTCCTACCTCGAAGTTCCTATCTGAAGAAGAGTTTGAATCAAACCAACTTTTTACAATCTACTGATGCTGATCCAACTTCTTCTTTGCTTGTGGTCTTACTTCCTCTAGTTTTAATAAGGCATTAATTCTACTTTCCAGAGGAGGACATACCTCTTCTTGGAATTTCTGCGATAATTGCAAAGATGGAAGTAAAACATGAGAAGGGAGGATTGCTTCTCTCCCATAAACGAGAAAGAAAGGGGAATTACTAATAAAGTTTTTTGGTGTCACTCTATCATTCCAGAGTGCATTAAATAGTGCGTTGTGCCAGTTCTTATGGTTTTTAGAAACTATCCTCTTAATGATCTTGCTCAAATTTTTGTTTGTTGATTCTGCTAGACCATTTCCTTGGGGGTAGTTGCTAGCATAATATTTCAATTTAATCCCTTTTTCTAAAGAAAACACATTCATATCTAGGGATGAGAAATAAGATGCGTTATCAAAGACTAGACATTCTGAAATGCTAAATCAAGTAATGATATGCGAATTAAGGAAAGATATTACCTGATTCGTGTTTACCACTTTCAAAGGTACAACCACATGCTGCAAGTTCCATTCACGTATTGCTACAACAATATATTTTATCATTTTCTGAGAAAACATAATGCCCAATTAAAAATCATAGGTTGATATATGTCTTCTTCTCCTCAATACCTTTCCAACAACTATTTGTTTTCTCAAATTCGAGCTCTGATATGAAAGTTATGGTCTAGAGAGGTTTTGAGTGTTTTACCCAATTTATCCTTGTGTGTTACAGGTGTCATATTTCTATTCCTTTTCTTTTTTACATACCTAGATCTTAAATATGCCTCCAAGGCTATGTTATATTTATCGTAATATTTCCATCGATTACTCCTGTGCCCCAAACATACTACTGAGCTAGGATTTATGCTTTATGGAAGTAAATTTGTGCCAAAATTTTACCCTTACTATTTTGGTCATAACTTTCTCACACGAGCTTTGTCTTGCAAACAATTTAGCTCATTGGAAAGCTATCATCTAGCTATTTTATTTAAGATGCAGAGACAAAGTGTACCTTTGTACACTTTGTTCGCGTGGGTTTTCATTACCTAAAAACATCATTTAGGGCCTCAAAATCAACCCACAAGTTCATGACCTTCAAAAACCTAAAAATTTCTTAAAAATTCAATTGTTTTAATACTATAAAAACCTTTTTAATTTGAGTTGTCCATTTCAAATCACACAAAATATGAGTTGTTGATCCGAACTCCATCGACGATAAACGATCGAAGATTTCTTTTGTGAAATCTAACTTTCTAATTGTTCTCCCTAACGCCCGATCATCATGAATCTCGTCAATCCTCGACCTTCGACGATCGACCTTTTCTTCCACAAAAAACGTGGCGCATGAATCTCGTTGATCCCTAACTATCGGTGATCGACCATCAACAAATTCATTTGGAAACATTCATGTTACAAATTTTTTGAACTCTGACCATTGGCAATCGACCACTGCTTTGTTGATGTGGCAACTATGATGACATGGTATAACATGTAGGTGTTGACATGGCATGAAACATCATCTTGAGATGTCAAATTGGCTGACATGGCATGACACATGGATGATGACATCATCATCCTTTTTCACCTTGTTGGGCATTGACCACTTCCCTTGGAAGGTTTAAAACACCCCACTAAATCTGTCGATGTCAGGTCATCAACCATCGTCGATTTGAGGTTTCTCTCGATCAAATTAAACTCTCACCGAGTTCTGTCGATCCCTGATTATTGACCATTGGTGGGTTTTCTTGGTGAATTTTGACACTTCAAAATTTTTCAACCAACATCTACCGATTCCTGGCCATCGACCATTAACGATCCTCTTAGAACATGTGAAACCTTCACCAAATCATATCGATCCCCGACCATTGACCATCAATGAGTTTTGTTGGTGAACCTTGACACTTAGAAATTTTGGCCAAAATCTGTCGATCCATGATCATCGACCATTGATGATCAAGGACTTCTTTTGGCCAAACTCAACCCTTTGTAAAACTCGCCAACTCGACTGTCGACCATCAGTGTGTTCAGTTAGAGAACTTCAAACCCTCCACAAATCTCGTCGATCTGACCATCAACCATCAACGAAGTCTTTTGTTGAAATCCAACACTTGGAATTTTTTTTATCACAATTCAGGTGAATATAGGCCGTTGATCCCTTCAGCTTCCAATCCGTCAAAATTGGATCTCAGCCATTGATTTGTTCGACCTTACAAATGACTAAAAACTTACAAATTTTTAAATTTATCAAGGTTAATATCACCCGTTGATCTCACGATCACATAGGATCTCGACCATTAGTTTACCATCTGCCTATAACTCTGCAGTGGCAATTAAAATGTCAAATTCGACCATTCCAAGTTGAACTCGACTCTGCATATTTGTAGATTGGTTCCATTAACTCCTTAAATAGTTTTGATTCATTTAAACATGAATCTTGGCCATGAAATTAGGGATTTGACTTTGATTTTCTATCAATTTTCCCCACAGACCAAAGTTTGCAACAACAAATTTACTCAAATTCGCACTCGTTCTTGGCCCATATGGGTCTAGTGTTGAACCAATAGCTCTGATACCAGTTTGTAGTGTACCCAACACCTAACTGGGTCACGTCACTACTAAAATGACTTAGTAAAAATTTCTAATACTATATATTAATGCGGAAATAACCAAGAACATGACATTCATACATTTGAAACTGTCTATGCTACTTAAATACATAAATATAATTGCTAAACTGTGCATAGAAACAACTAAATAGCATATAGTAGAATT
>JASDQU010294612.1:0-14221 GCA_032191745.1 Picea mariana | reverse complement strand
AGAAAGAAAAATTCAAACACTATTCTAGCTTTGTTGACATGTGGGCATGTATTGGACCCTTTACAAGAATGTGTTTGACAAAATGAAACTAAGAGGGGTCTCAAAAAGAGCCTTTGTCCTCTCCTAAAAGTTTGTGAAATTTTGTTTAAGGGAGGTGAGATCAATTTCTCAATCTTTTTCTGATTCTCTAGATTGCATAATGTCCCAAGAGAAGAGCATACTTCAGATTGTTACTTTTGACTTCTAGTCCCGAAATGTGAGTTTAGATGTGCTTTAATATTGATGTTTCAACTTAGATTTGTAAGCAAAAAGCAAGAAAAATAAGGACAATGAATTTTATCCTCCTAAGTGCCTAAGTTTGCTAAATGATCCCCTTTATAAGTTGTGGGGCTAAGTGGTGTAGTATTCAGAGCTTACACATTACCATCTTAAGCAGGAAAAATGATTTTCCAATCATCCAAAGTCTTACAATGCAAATTTTAAGTCAAGCGCGCGACCCCCTGTGTGGACAGAGGCGCATTTGAGCGCCTATGCGCGGTCAGAATAGAAGAGAAAAAGCGCTTAAGCGCACGATGCGCGCCTGTGGGTGGTGATACCCGCGCGTCTGAGTCAAAAAGTCCGGGAAGAAAATCCGGATCAATTTCTCCTCAATTTCTGGTGAATTGATTGTTACTCAGGTCGGCAGAGGCCGGTTTGTGAACCTGCAAGTCAGTGAAATCAAAAGGAAAGCAAATGAAGCCCAAATGAGGGAGGAATTTATACCTTCTCCCCAGTGGAGTCGCCAATCTGTTTGCACTCTTTTCGTCAATGTGTGAGAAAAAAGTGAGTGCTTACATGCCTAGTTGGGCTCTGTTAGTCATGATAGCTGTGATGTAAAAGGTTAGAAAGAAAACAACTAAGCTATTAACAAGAATTAAACAAAAACTAAATAAAACTATGAGCATAGGAACAAAAATAAAAACAAATGACAATGGACCAATATCACCAATGTATTAGCTAGTCTGATAGATGAAATCCAAAGATACACAAAGGAGAAAGAGGACTTGGGTCCCTTCCCTCTCCAATGGAAGGCTCTTGAGGCCCTCAACTGATTTTCTCTCCTTTCAAAGAAAAGATGAAATGTAGGTGAAGGAACTCCAAGCTTATTCACTCAAGTGAGGGGTGAATAGCTTATGAAATGCAGCTTACAATGTGTATTACCAAAGAAGGGGTCTCTAGCAATCTCAACAGCATAACAGTATGAAGAATTCCTTGAGAAAATGGTGGTCATTCATGGCTTTTTATAGCCAAGCATTGGGTTATTATGCAACCTCTTTTGAATGTGAAAAGAGGATCTTTAGGGCACAATTAGGTCTTTGACCAACATCCCCACGCAGATTGAGCTCGGATTTGATGTCAAATCGACTTGGGAGCTGATCCATTAGTGGTTGGGAGGCTGACCAGCTTCATAAATTCATCGTTTGGCAGGCGCGCGTGTTTTTCACCCCACAGCCGCGCATATGCGCTCCAGATATGAAGACGTTGTGCGCGCGCGCGCGCTCAGTGGGTGCATAGCGCTTTTTAATTTTTTGGCCATTTTGCATAGTTTTGACCCTTTTTATATGTTGTGGGATTAATCCTTGTGCCATGAATGACTGTTTTTCTGTGTTGATTATGCAGAGTTCTTGTCGTCCTGTGCGGACGAAATTTCAGTGATAACACTCGCTACTAAACATCAAAATTTGAGAATGTGCCAAATTCTCCATGAAGCGTTAAGGTATAATAACAACAGTGGCCTTGGAAGTCTTATGTTTGAGCTTTGTGGTGAGAACAATGTTATGCCAATAGAGTTTAAAGTTTATTTCTTTGATCTCTTTGAGTAATTCCTTTTTCTCTTTTTTCTTCTTCTTAAAGCCCTAGATCCTTTCGTGTTTCCCGACACTCCATTTTTCTACAAGAGATTTCTCTTTCTTCAACTGTTTTACCACCTTTTGGAGTTCTTTAATCTTTTCTTTGTCAGTTTTGACCTTGACCTTAAATTCAGGTAAATCATCTGCAGGTGTAGGCTCATTCAGATTTATGTCAGCCTTAGGCTCCCTTAATTTAATCTGGTAGCTAGAAACCAATCATGAACTGTGCTCTTCATATGAACTAGCTGAATCCATAACTTCAGGTATGTCTGAGATGTGGTATGAATCTACAATATGGCCTTTTGTACTTTCAAGGACCTTACTTATACCTTCAGCAGGTGTTTTAGCTTGTGACAATCTGGTTGTGGCTCTTGTTACAGGTCCTATAGAGAGTGGGGCAGTTTGTTTCCCTTTATATGTTGGTTTTTTATGTAATGGGGTTTTTTTTACCCTTTGTTTGACCTTTGTTTCATCATCCTCGGAATGATATTCTATAACCATGAAATCCTCTTTTTTTATTGAAGGATCAAACATAGATTTCAACCTCAGCCTCTATTTGTTGGTAATTATGGCCGAATTCCTCCTAGGTCTTTTAGGCACAGGCACATATTTCTTTCTTTTTCTTTTAGCTACAACACCTCTCTTACTGGTTTCTGGAGCTTTATCCTTGGTTGAGGGTTTAACATCATAGTCTTCATCTGAATCCTTCTAATCTCAGAATACTTTTCAGTTTTTGTATCCAGTTTTGGTCTCTTAGCTCTTCTAGTTCTTGTCACCTTGATATCAGACATTTCTTCTTCAACTGGGGTTCGATCAACTGGAACACTTTGTTTCAATGTAGCAACTCTTTTACCGTTTCCTCTTTTTTTTCGGCTAGGCTGCGGATCAGGGTTTAGGGATTGGATCAGCCATCTCTAGGGTTTCTGAACTTCCCTTAGATCAGATACAACCAAAGTCTTAATTAAGACTTGATGAAATAAACTACTTTTTGTGGTGGCAGGGTGTGACTGCACCTTTTTTTACATTTTTGCCATGCTTTTGAGCAAGAAGTAAGGCAAATTTAAAGGGTAATCCCCATTTATATTCATTAACATTCTAATGTGGTAGATATAAATCATTGAAAATCTGCCTTCGCAGGTGATATACATGTGGATAATGATTAGAGCAGTGTGCCATTCTGGTCTAATCCAGCTATGAGGAACTCCCTTTCTCCAATTTGGGTTTTGCTTATCTAGAAGTAAGAATTGATTTACAAACTCTATAACTACATGCTCTTTCTTCCACCATCATTCTCCTCCAACCACCAACCTGCAATCTTTGGCAATTGTTTGTTATGTCACTAGCATAAGAAACTTTCCGATCTCCACTTCGAAACCATCAAATTTCTGGGCAAATACCATAGAGACCTCTTCGTCGTGACCTTGGAAGGTAGTGAGGAATTCAATCCATCCAACATCTCTAAATCATTGCACCATATGCAGATATGCTTCAGGAATCTCGGTTCCTTCAAGTTCCAATCTGACCACGTGCTCGCTCCTCTTAGGTGCCATAAAACCCAATGCTACAACTAGCACTGCTCGGATTCTGAATTTACAACCTACAACTATTTAACATGTAATAGTTCTTCTGAGAAAAAACTGTGCTCATATTTCAGCAAAGTCAGAATGACAATGGATAGGTTCAAATAATTATCTTGGGAATGGAACGATTTGAAATGAGTCAGTTACGGGTATTGAATAACCCGATCATGTAACGGTTTGAATCATAAAATAATTTGAGGTAAATTGTGGGACACATGCGAATTCGTAGTCCACAATCTATGTAATCATAACGGAATCAGGGTGGTAGGTGCATATTCAGGCATGATTATGTTTGTGCTAAGGGAATAATGTTATTCCAGTAGCGCTATAAATGACTAGAAGAGATTTGAATTTGTGAAATTCAAATAGGTATATGAAGTGACACATCATTTAAAACCATGTCTTACAACTCCAAACTTAAAGAAATTATCCAAAAAGATAAAATGCAAAACATAACAAGATGAAAGAAAGGATTAAAATCAAATGAAAGCAGACAATGAAGTGTAGGTAGGAAGGGTTTAGGATTAGTGTGTCTCACTACATCAAAAGCAAAATTAGAAACTAACACTGGCTCCTTCTGGAGATGGATTTTTGATAATAAAATCCAAGAACTACAGACCAATTCCTTTTCCTTCTTTTCAGATTCATTGATCTCCCTACATCTGTCAGTCTTTATTCACAACATAACTATAAAAAACAATTCCATTGGGTATATGGAGTCTTTATTGAAATTAAACCTATTGTACAAACTAAAAACTGATCAGTCTTTAGAGAAAATAGTGTTTCAAGAACCTCCCATTCACTGGGCCTCCTGAAGTTTCTATGTCATCCAAATTATGCAGGAGAGAATTGTTACTGTCCATTACCTTGGCTATCTTAAAGGGACCATACCATAGGTTATCGAACTTTCCATGTTTTTCTTTATCCTCTCTCGTAGCATCCCATATTAACACCAAATCCCCTTCATTAAAGATATATTTCTTAGTTCCTTTGTCAAATGTGGCTTTGACTTTTCTCTGGTGATCAACAACTTTTTGATTCATTTGTTCTCTGACCTGCTGAACCTTAATCATTTGAAAAATTATCCTTTGTAGATCATTAGGTTATTCTAACTCTTCTTGCAATAACTTTAAAACTGGTAGGCCTAATTGATTTGGAAGAATAGCTTATATCCCATATACCATCTGGAAAGGATAAGTCCCAATAGACTTTTTGTTGCCTATACAATCTGCCCACAGGGAAAACTTTAACTTGGAATCCCATGATTTTTTATTTTCTGAGAGTAGTTTTTTTATAATCCTTGTCAAAGTTTTATTGGAAGACTCTTCTAACCCATTCCCTTGGGGGTAATAGGGAGTAGAGTGAACCAATTTGATATTGTACTTATTACAGAATTCAATCATGGAATTAGATTTAAAGGATTTTGCATTATCAGTGACTAGTTTTTTAGGACAACCAAACCTGGAAAAAATATATCCTTCAAGAAATTCCATGATTACCTTGTTTGTTGCATTCCAAGTTGGAATGGCTTCAATCCACTTCGTAAAGTAATCAATGGCTGTAAGAATCCATCTATGTTGTCTTGGAGATGAAGGATTGATCTCTCCAATGAAATCTAAGCACCATTGTTGGAATGACCCATGGGTGATGATTGGTTTTAGAGGCAAAGACATGAGTTTCTGCTTTCTAGAAAATTTCTGACAGGGTTCACATGCCCTGACCTGAGCAAAAATATCTGAGAATAGAACTGGCTAGTAATATCATGGCCTAAGAATCTTGAAGGCAGTAGCTTTCCAATGGTGATGGCCTCCACACACACCATGATGTATATTATGAAAAAATTGTTCAACTTCTTTTTCATCAACACACCTCAGCAAAAAACCATTAGGGTCTTTCTAGAATAATATCTGATCAATAATGCAATACTTTACCGCTCTTAAATTTAATGATCTGAATTTTGATTTATCCAACTCTAGGGGAGATTGAAATCAGCATAAAAAATACGATATCTTTGTACCATGGTGAAGAAACATACTTGTTGTTTACCTGTGAATTTGTTTCTTCAATCTAGAAAGAAGAATCATGTACCTTATCTAAAAGATGGTACAACATAATTGCTTTGCAATTAGATTCTGTCATTAATTTGGCAAGGCCTAAACCTTTTATCAGTTGAGTAGGATTTATTGTGAGATCATACTCTAGGATTTGTGTTATCCATTTTCCTCTCTTTCCTTCACAGTCGGGCTGAACCAATATTTATTAAACTGCGCTACTTGGGATATAAGTTGTAATCTCATATTGAAGAACATAAACTCTAAAGGACTTTAGAGCCTTTAGCAGTGCATAAGCCTATTTTTCCATTATATCATACTTCAATTCAAAGTATCTAAGGGTTTTTCTAAAGAAGGAAATGGGTTGCTCATATCCTTGCTCATTTATTTGCAGAAGAATAATAGCTATGGTGTTTTCTGATGCAAAGGAGAAAATCATGAATCTTTTGGAGTAATCTCGACTAATGAGAACAGGGGCATGAAAAAGAGCCTGCTTGATTCTTTCAAAAGATTCTTTAGCTTCCGGTATCCACTTAATTTCTGCATCCTTTTTCAACATGTCAGTGATGTATTTGATAATCTTTACAAAATTAGGTATAAACCTCCTCAAAAAATTAATTTTACCAATGAAGGATTGAATAGACTTCTTGTTTCTCAAAATATCTATTTGTTGGATAGACTTGACTCTTTCTGGATCTATTTTAATACCTTCAGGGGAAACAATATGTCCTAAAATATTTTCTTCCTCCATGGAAAAGTGTGATTTTTTAGGATTAAGTGATATGCCATACCTTCTACATTTCTCAAAAGTTTTCTTCAAGTGTTGTAAATGTTCTTCATCAGTTGCTGAAAATACAATGATGTCATCAATATAAATAACCACAAACCTGTCCTTTTCACCAATAAAAGAAATATTCATGGCCCTTTGAAACATGGTTCCTACATTCATCAATCCAAACGACATATTTGCGTACATAAAAGTACCCCAGGGAGTGGTAAAAGTTGTTTTCTTTTTATCCTCCTCCACTACTGATATTTGATTATACCCTGAGTATCCATCAAGTATGGAGTTCCTCTTCACACCTGTTAACACTCTGTAATTTTCCTAAGGCTGCGGAGGCAATCACAAAGGTAACCTCGAACCACTTGGATTCTTGTATCTAGCCCTCCAAGACTCAGAGAGGGGTCTCTCTTTTCGATTTAAATTGGTTTGTATGGGATGGATTTTAGGATAGCTATGAAAGTAATGAAAGTATGGGGTTGGGGTTTTGGTTTTTAAATGGTTAGTTTGGGATAGCAAGGACGACCATTGGGAAAATGGGGTCTGCACTTAAAAATGTGATTTACTCTTAGATCTAGACAAATCTCTTACACAGGGCAAGGTAGCGGAAATGTTGGATCGAAATAAGATTGAATGGTGTTGATTTAAGGAAGAACTAGGGGAGAAAAAACTGAGCAAATGAGCAGTTAAGAATTCATAAACTGGGCTTCATAAGAAAACATAAAGATTATCACAAGATCAGATGCAAAGTATTTGCTAATAAATTATGCTCTGTTATTATCTTCTGACAATAAGAATTGAAAACAAGTGAAATATGACAGGAAAATACTTGACAGAGAAAAGAAAACGCCACCAACACCTCCACACAAGAATCCTGTAAAAAGAATGCCTATTACTGATCAGTCATCTAATCATTACAGAAAATACTCCTAGAAAAGAAAGGACCCCAGTCCAGCAAAGAAAATTACACTCTCTTCAGGTCGCACCAAACTCCCCACAGGTCGAACCAAAGGGAAACTTTACACAGGTCTAACCCTCTCCTATTCAGCCCGAACCTCCATTCATCTTTTACATGTGTATAAATAAGAAAAATTGCCTCAGCCTTGCCAAGACTTGTGCTCTACCTCTGTTTTCTAAAAATAGAAAACAGTACCAACAACTCTCTGTAAGATATGATCCATTTTTGGTAATGGATAATTGTCTTTCAAAGAGCACCTGTTCAAATTCCTGAAGTCCACACAAATTCTTATCTCTTTGTTCTTCTTCCTGACAGGCATAAGGTTGGCTACCCATTCACTGTATATCAGTGGCACTATGATTTGGCTTCTAATAATCTTTTCAACTCCTTTTCTATTATGGGTAATAGTAGAGGATTAAATTGCCTAGACTTTTGCTTAACAAGTTTAGACCCAGGTTTCAGAGGAATTTTGTGTTGTATGATCTCTGTATCAAACACTTTAAAATATTCATAAGACCAGGCAAATATATTTGAATATTGCTCCATCAATTCAACATATGCTCTTCTCTGTTTTTGTGATAGTTTTCTAGATATTTTGACCAACCTGGGATTTGTGTCAAGACTGATGTCATATTCCACTACATCAGTGTCTTCTGTTTGAATAACAACCTTCCTGGAAACATCATTGTGATCAAACAACCTTTCTAATGGGACCAAAACTTTAGGAAAATGGTTTGTCTTCAGTTAAATGATTTTGTGCCCAACAACATTATCTTGAAGGATATCTACAGCATGTACCTCTACTTCACCATCTTCATCATTCTGATCTATTGAAATGTTAGAAAACTCTTCAATAGTTTTCAAGAATCTTTGAATTTCCTCATCATCTTTAAAGACCTGCCAATGTTTTATATTATCGGGTATTGAGGGTATGTTTTTGACCTCAACTTCAAACTTCATATTAGGAAACATTGGAGTTTTAAAGTTTCTAGCTGCAAGTGCCAAAGAGTCAGCCTGCTGATTTAAATTTATGTGCACAAAAGTAATATTGAATGCGAAAAAGAAATTATCCACATAATCCCACACCTCATTTCTATATTGTTTCAACCATTGTTGTTTGGTTTGATATATATTTTTGATCTAGTGAATAATTAATTCTGAATCTCCAAAAACAGAAAGTTTATCTATACCCATATCTTTAGCAACTTTCAAACCTAACAATAAGGCATCATACTCATTGATGTTATTGGTGGTGTCAAATTCAAGTTTATATGACATAGGAATCACCTCCTTAGTAGGGGAAATGAAGACAATCCCAGCTCCAGAACCTTCTTTAGAACATGCTCCATCAAAATACATTTTCCAAATAAAGTTATATTCATTGTCTCCAACTACAGTTGTTGTCTTCCTAACTGATACTCCTACCATCTCATCACTCATATGAAAAATAAAGGAACCAAGATCATCTTCTACAGCATATATAGGATGATTAGTGGGGTTTTAATGATCACTTACCAAATAAGCCAGTCTTACTTCTCTGTATAATCTCCATTGTTCTCCACCAAAAATAGGTATGGTTGCATAACTAAGATCCATCTATAGAGTACCACCTACCTTCTTGGTCCAATATCTTGAAAGAAGCATTCCAAATTTTGGTGGTATGTCAGCCACAACAACATATAATACCACACTTTTCATAGGTAATTGGGAAAGAGTAACAACCACATCTTTCATAACTCCAAGGAATTTGACTTTCTTGGAGTCAAAAGAATATAGATCATGATACGGTCTAGTAATGTCCAACCCTAATTCTTTCATCACCGCCTTAGGCATGACATTATGCAAGGCACCAGAATCCATTAGGCAGTTATGCAATATCTTTTCATGGACATTTAGTGAAATGTAGAATGGGGGAGAGGCATCAATTATGTATTCAATGTGAGGTCCAATAGTTACAACAGGGTTTTCATATTCTAGATTGACTGTATCTGAAAAGGTAACTTGAGTTGGAGACTATGGAGCCTTGAGGACAGTATTTCTAAAGGGATATGTTTTCATGAGTTCTAACAACGACACTGAAATATTGATTTTTTTGATTTCATGTTCTAAAATGAAAGAAGAAACATCCCTTTCGGGTTCCTTTATATCAGCAGTACTAACCTTGGCAGGTTGCTTCAATGGTTGATCAGCCTGAATATTAGGACTTCCTTTGATGATTCTTGTTTTAACTAGAGTATTGGCCTTCTTTGTGGAAACATGTGTATCCACTTTAGGTGTATTTGAACCAGATCTGAGATTGTACTTCTTCCTTTTAGGTTCCTTTTGGACGATCTCATCGGAATCCCCTTCCTCAAACTGGTTTGAAATCAAAGCATATTCATAATTTTGTTCTGACACATGCATAGGAGATGATTCAGATTCATTTAGGTGAACCGCAGGGTCGTCTTCTGTATCATCTTCATCCTCCTGCTCATCTACTTCATTATTCTGGAAAGGAGGCAAAACCTTTTGATCATCTTGATTTTTTCTTTCCCTTGGTAATATTTGAGGTGCATTGTTTGGCCTCCTAAACTGATTTTGGTTTTTGTATCCACCCTCCTATGTAGGTCTACTGGGATGTTTTTGTTCCATCTTCAACCTTGCCATCTCAGATTTCAGAGCTTTCAGCATCTTAGCCATTTCATCTATCTTAGAATCAGATGTTGTATTGGAATATGAAGGCAACTCTTCTTTTTTCTTTTTTCTGTGTCTATCACTCTTAGACTTCAATTTGTTTGCTGCTAATATATTTGATTCTACCTCGATAGAAGAATCTTTCATTAGGATGAGGGTAGAATCCCTTCTTTCCCTAAGAAACAAGGAAATTTGGCATTGAAAGCATTGGCAAAAGTGATTTTAGCTAATGTCTCTGAAGGTTTAATCTCCTCTGGAATTTTACTGTACATCTAGTTGAATCTTTTGGTAAAATCAGGTATTGATTCACCTTGTTTCCTTTTTAAAGAACCAAATTCAGTGATGTAGTGTAAAAATTCTTTCTTGTCTCCCCTGTGTTTAAGAAAGGAATCATCTAAGGCCACAATATCAGCAATTGAATTAGGAGGTAAACTCCTGAACCACTTTCTTTCTTCACCATTTAAACTCTGCACAAACAATCGCATCCACACATCTGCATGCTCTACATTAAAATTGTCTGCAAAACTATAAAATGAACTCAAATGATCTTCAGCAGTAAATTCTCCATCTCCATTAAATCTGGGCAAGTATCTCATGTAATCATTAGGGGGAAAAGCAAACATGACTTGTGGGAGGATCAAAGGGGCATACCTTGTAGCAATAATTTCATACATTCTATCTGCAGCCATATTTGCTATCTTTGGTGTTTGAGTTTTGGGAGTAAGAAAGATTGGCGATATTGGAGGTGAAACTGTCCCTTATGTATAAAAACTTAATTGTACTATCACTGAGTCTTGTTCTTCAATAGATAGGGATTTCTCTTATGGACTATGATCAAATGATGGGCCAAGAAACAGAGGATTCTCAAAAGAAAAATAATGTGTTTTAAAATCTTTTGAGGAGAGGGATCCAAGAGATGAAGAGGGTGTTTCTGTTTCACTTTTAATATCTATGTTCTGACCTGTTAAAGTTTCAGTCACAGGAAAGGTATTTGAATATTCTTGTTTAATGAGTTCAGTAAGTAGCTTCCACTGATCTAGATTTAATTCTGAGATAGTTGAAGGGAATGAAACATAACAAGAAAATCAAAATCAGAACATAGTATATCCCATTGACTGAGTAAAAGGTAGTCACATATATGGATTAAACCAATAAGAAAAAGAGAGGATGAAGCCTTCAATTTTTCAACTTCACATAAATTCTTGTCTCGGAATATTATAAAGAAACAAGAACATCAGCTTGAAATCAAAACTTGAAAATAATTCCCACAACAAATTCTTTATTGTATTAATTAACAATCAAGAAACAAATGCATTGTAGTATGAATAAAGAATTCAAGCATGAAGAAAGAAAATTAGAGTAGAAAAGAGTGTCTAACCATCCATATGCCTTTGCTATTAAGTGTCAAATAGAACATAAATGCTTTACAAGGAGTTTCACAAAACAAGTCCTCTGGATATCCAATTTTTCGACCATAAAAGAGTCTTTCATATGTCTACTTAAACTATCCAGAATACCTCAGATCCTAACCTATGGCATGCTATTAATGACTAGATCTGATTAGAATCTATCTATTAGGGAGGTTAGTTCGAAAAGAGAATTTACATTCCAAAAATAGATACAGCTCAACAACTTAATATCAAACGATTATGTCATAATGCATTCAATCCTACAAAAAGGGATTGTTTTGATGTAGTCATGCATTTTGAAATATTTTCTTTTCACAAGCCAAAANTGAATCTTTAAGGTATAATAACAGCAGTGGCTTTGGCAGTCTTTCGTTTGAGCTTTGTGGTGAGCACAACGTTATGCCAATAAATTTTAAAGTTTATTTCTCTGATCTCTTTGAGAAATTCCTTTTGCTCTTTTTTCTTCTTCCTTAAACTCTGGATCCTTTCTTGTTGCCTGGCACTCCATTGTTCTACAAGAGATTTCTCTTCTTCAACTGTTTCACCACATTTCAGAGTTCTTTAATATTTTCTTTGTCAATTTTGACCTTGACCTTAAATTCAGGGAACTCATCTGTAGGTACAGGCTCATTCAGATTTATGTCAGCCTTAGGCTCCCTCAATTTAATCTGGTACCTAGAAACCAATCATGAACTATGCTCTTCATCTGAACTAGTTGAATCCATAGCTTCAGGTATGTCTGAGATGTGTTCTATATCTACAAGATGGCCTTATGTACTTTGAAGGACCTTACTTATACCTTCATCTAGTGTTTTTGCTTGTGACAATCTAGTGGTGGCTCTGTTTACAGGTCCTGTAGAGAGTGGGGCGGTTTGTTTCCCTTTATCTGGTGGTTTTTTATGTAATGGGGGTTTGTTTACCCTTTGTTTGACCTTTGTTTCATCATCCTCAGAATGATATTCTATAACTATGACATCCTCTTTTTCTGTTGAAGGATCAAACTTAGCTTTCAACATCAGCCTGTATTTGTTGGTAATTTTGGTCGAATTCCTCCTAGGTCTTTTAGGCACAGGCACATATTTCTTTCTTTGTCTTTTATCTACAACACCTCTCTTAATGGTTTCTAGTGATTTATCCTTGGCTAAGGGATTAACATCATAGTCCTCATCTGAATCCACTTCTATTTTAACATCTTCCTCAGAATACTTTTTAGTTTCTGTATCCAGTTTTGGTCTCTTAGCTCTACTACTTTTTGTCACCCTGATATTAGACATTTCTTCATCAACTGGGGTTTGATCAACTGGAACACTATGTTTCAATGTAGCATCTCTTTCACCCTTTCCTCTTTTTTGTCTTATAGGCTGTGGATCAGGGTTTAGGGATTGGATCAACTAGATCCAGGGTTTCTGAGCTTCCCTTAGAGTAGATACGACTAGAGTCTTAACTAAGACTTGATGAAATAAATTACTTTTTGTGGTGGCAGGGTGTGACTGCACCTTTTTTGACATTTTTTTCAGGCTTTTGAGCAAGAAGTAAGGAAAATTTAAAGGGTAATCCCCATTTATATGCATTAGCATTCTAATGTGGTAGATATAAATCATTGAAAATATTCCTTCGCATGTGATATACATGTGGATAATGATTAGAGCAGTGTTCCATTCTAGTCTAATCCAGCTATGAGGAACTCCCTTTCTCCAATTCGGGTTTTTCTTATCTGGAAGTAAGAATTGATTTACAAAATCTGTAACTACATGCTCTTTCTTCCACCATAGTTCTCCTCCAACCACCAACCTGCAAGCTTTGGAAATTGTGTGTTCTATCACTAGCATAAGAAACTTTCCTATCTCCACTTCGAACCCATCAAATTTATGGGCAAACACCATAGAGGCATGTTCGTCATGACCTTGGAAGGTAGTGAGGAATTCAAACCAGCCAGTATCTCTAAATCGCTACGCCATATACGAATATGATTCAAGAAGCTCGATGCCTTCAGGTTCCAATCTGACCACGTGCCCACTCTTTTTAGGTGCCATAAAACCCAATGCTACAACTGGCACTACTCGGATTCTAAATTTACAACTTGCAACTATTTAACATGTAATAGTTCTTCTGAGAAAAACCTACGCTCATATTTCAGCAAAATCAGAACGACAATGGATAGGTTCAAATAATGATCTTGGGAATGGAATGATTTGAAATGAGTCAGTTGTGAGTACTGAAAAACCCGATCACGTAATGGTTTGAATCATAAAATAATTTGAGGTAAATCGTGGGAAACATGTGAATTCTTAGTCCACGATCTGTGTAATCATAATGGAATCAGGGTGGTAGACACATATTCAGGTATGATTATGTTTGTGCTACATGAATAATGTTATTCCAATAGCACTATAAATGACTAGAAGATATTTGAATTTGCGAAATTCAAATAGGAATATGAAGTGACACATCATTTAAAACCATGTCATACAATTCTAAACTTAAAGAAATTATCCAAAACAATAAAATGAAAAACATAACAAGCTAAAAACAAGGATTAAAAGCAAATGAAAGAAGACAATGAAGTGTAGGTAGGAAGGGTTTAGGATTAGGGTGTCTCACTACATCAAAATAAAAATTAGAAAATAACAACGATAAAAGTATCGGAAGTTCAGAAACCCTAGTTTATGAGGTATACGTAGGTTGTAGTGAGCCAGGGTGCATACATATGTGCGTTGAATGAAGACATTGTGCATACAGTTGATAAAATCATCAAGACTTGTGTGTGAACTGGTGCCAAACTCTTGAATATTGAAGCAGGTTCCATATCTGCATTCTATGGGCTCAGATCTTCCCTAGAAACTTTGATATGGTTGCATTGTTATCTTGATGGATACTTTT
>JASDQU010294604.1:9041-23369 GCA_032191745.1 Picea mariana | reverse complement strand
AAATGGATCGAAGAGATAGGTCCCCGATATCTTTGATCATGATTCTACCTCCCACTAGTCTCACTCTCGGGACACAATGGTTTGCCAAGTACTCATCCACAGGCACAGGAAGTGCCCTCTGTCCAGATAAATCTATGGGAGCCCCTCTTTTCAAAAGACTGGTTATGAAATACACATCTTCCAACTCGATGGTAAGAAGTTGTGTTCCCATCTGGAATGCTTGCTCTGCAACGTTCCATAGCCCGATCATATATTCAAGAAGAAGAATCTCTTTCTTCATTTTTTGCATTTTGAATAATTTGAGCAAACCGCAATTCCTCAATGCAGCTCTCAATCGGGGACTCTACAAGGAGGCCACATGATCGAGCTCATTCTCTCTTTCTTTCCACTCAAGCATGATTATTGTCAAAATCACCTGCAATTATAACCAATAAAAATTCATTAAATCATGTTTTTGGCAAATTTTGGGCAATTGGAAAACTTTAAAAAACAATTGTTTTCTCTTTCTGGAAGCCAACGCCCCCTTTACATGATCATCAAGGTGCCAACGCACCCTCACATTGGTCATCAGGGCATTTTAAAATTCAAAAACACCCCTTCACGATTTGAGAGAGGGCTAACTATTTTTGGGAAAAATTTTCTTAGGTTTTTGGGCAGTGCCCTCTAGACCACTTCACTAGAGCATCGGCATGCCCTTCATCAACCCACAGGAGCATTTTCCAATTCATGAAGTACTCCCCCACTACTCTTAGAGGAGTGCCGAGATTTTTGGGTGCTTGGGATGACCCAAGGCATCATTTTTTATGTCTAATTATTGCCTTAAAACAAAATGTGAACCATGCAAATGAAAGAAAGGAAGAAGGGCACCAACTTGGTCCAAACGACGAGGAAAATGACTGACCATAGCTCTAGCACCGAACAATACAAGATTCACCTCAAAGCACAAATTCTCCACTGCTACAAATCTTTGCACAAATGAAATGGTAAATGACATTTTTTCCCCTTTTTACTGTTATACATTTCATTTTTTTCATAAGATAGTTATTTTGGGGTTTTTAAGAAATATTTGGAGGTCTTATTAATCCCCTAGAATGCAGTTTTGACATTGTTTGCAGTTTTTCGAGTAGTTTTTGTTCGTTTTTCATCTTGTCACATTCATGAGCATAGTCTTCGTTCGTTCTCAAGCTCAAACACATAAGAACGCATCGAGTAAACTTTTATCTCTTTTTTGAACCCGCATGGATATAAGAAAAAGGAACCCCTTGGAGTCATCTT
Organism: Picea mariana; assembly: GCA_032191745.1. Taxonomy (NCBI): domain Eukaryota; kingdom Viridiplantae; phylum Streptophyta; class Pinopsida; order Pinales; family Pinaceae; genus Picea; species Picea mariana. Next base: position 22,094 of record JASDQU010294604.1, on the reverse strand, counting down.
TAAGCTCTTTTCAGACTCTCTAAACATGAAAATATTGTCGAGTGATCTTGCTTCTTTTACCAGTCGTTCAAAGGTTTGAAAGGGCGTCTTTCAAGTGATAATTTATCTCTTTTTCAGCCTCGCAAGACTAATATTACAAAAAAGGACCACATTGGAGTCATCTTTAAGTCATTTTTCAGACTCTCTAAATATGAAAAACAACCGAGTTTACCTTCTCTGGACTCGTTAAACAATCATACATTGAAGGGCATGTACGGGACCGAACCCTTACTTCTTTCAGTTCTTTAAACAAAGGAAGAGGAACTTACCGAAGGTGATTTATATTGAGCATGTGTTACCCTCCTCGAGTTCTTTAAACCAAAAAGAGGTACTCGTCCATTTGGATGGGGGAAAAAATTGAAAGAAGCAAGCCGAGCAGTTTCTGAGAACTTTACTAGTAACCTTACAGTCGCCCTTGAAAACAACATTTTTCTTTGCACGGATTTCAATCCACTGAACCTCTACACTGAACCAATCCTTTGAGTTTTCTTACTCCTTTGGTTCACCCGACGAAAGTCACAGTATCCACTGCATTATCAAGTTTTGGTCCATATCAAGTTTCTTCTGTCATGCCTCAATGTTCAAGGGAAGTATCTGCCTCGAGATTCAGCCATCACAAATATATTATTTCAATACCTTTGTCATTCCATGTTCATTTGATCCACCAATTACATCTCTGTGTCAGTTTCATGTTGTTGATGGGGGATACACAAAGGCCCTCCTTCAATGAGTCTATTCCTGTCGACTTCAGCACATTATTCAGGAGCTAGACTTAGAAACCAGTTAGTACTTTGGGACCTACATGCATCCATGGAAGGCCTCCTCACGTCTGAAAATAGGTTTACATCATTGAACTCTGATCGGATGATTCCATGAATGTTCAACTTCATTTCATCCATTCACATTCATTGGAATGTACTAGAGTACCTTGGGAATCATTGACATCAATGGTGATCTCTCTCGCGCTTGTTAACGGTTTACCTCATTGATCGGTAATCAAGTGGTTTTTTCCATGTTCGACATCATGACATCTATTCACATGGTTATATTCATACTACATCAGGATCGTTAAGAAGACCCTGGGTTGAGTGATCACTCTGATATATACTTTGCCTAGGTTGCGACGGATTTTCTCTTGAATATTGACACATATATTGTCACATAGATCCACTTTGTATTGGTTTGTGGCTATGTCTTGTCGTCTCGTAGATCCACAGTGTATTCTTCGTGGCTACAATCAGATCATGTCATGGAAGTATAGATCCACATTGTATCTTTGGTGGCTATACTCTTGGTTAATATAATTATGGATCTATAGTGTATTTTATGGCGGCCATACCTTGAAAGTATTTGTCACTCAAGCATAGGTATGCCTACCTTGGGTTTGAAACATGTCATAAAATTTGTTTGATGGTTGTGTGTAGCTTTTTCCAGCCTCTGTAAGTCCATACCCTTGCTCGAAAAAGTCTACAAAGTACTTCATTCATCATCGTTTTCTGGCTTCGCACTTTAGGGGGCAATCTGTTACACATCAAAATCACTCATTACAATGATGGCTAGTGTCGCATATTGATCACAAGTGTCGCAAACATTATATTTCCTATGTCGTCTCTCTAATGACATCATAAGGACACTTAAGACACCTCAAAGACTAGTTTTAAAGGGGAGAAATCAATTGACAAGGAGTACAAGCCTTTTGCCACTGGAAAAGCCACTCAAAAATCAAATTTGGAAGGGAGAGCTCCCCTATACATTGCTAGGGAGTGTTGGCGCTCTGTGCCCTCTTTTGGGGGAGCATTCCAACACTTTGTTCCCCTTTTGAGGGAGCACTAGTCCTTTTTGACTGAAATTTGGTATGTTGAGGGAAATCAGGGAAGAATCCCCTCAATATCTGAAGGTGGTTGGATTCGAATATGAGGTCAAGGCATGATCTTAGGGAAGATCCACAACTAAAGGATAAGAATCCTCAACTTATCCCAAGGATCTCTCAAGTGGTTGGGCCTCTCAAAGCCTGTATAAAGAGGCCTTCTCATGGTGAAAAGAAGGATGGAGATTGAGAATTATACCTAACTTATGATCTCATAAGAAGGTATAGGAGATTGGAGAAGATAGAAAGCATCAAACTTATGATCCCATAAGTGAGATACCATTGTAGCATAATCAGTGTAGATTACTTGAGAAAAGGGGATGGACAAAGAGAGCTGGAAGAAGTTTTTGCACCTTCATCAAAGGTCTGTAAGTACTCTTCGTTTTTTCTCATTAATATACATATATGCTTGGTCTGTTTCTTTCAAGTTTGTGTTTGTTCCACGTGAACTTGTGTCTAGTAGATAGATCTGTTTTTTCACTAATATCAGTAGAATAGGAAGATTTTTGTATCTTTGTTTGTTCTACAGGACCTATCAAAGAGCTTAGGATTGAAGCTCAACTTGGATTGTGCGAGGACAAATGCCATTAAAAAGGTACACTTTTCTTCTTCCTCTTCATATATTAGCTTAATTAGATCTAAAAGGGTGTCAGTGACCAATGATAGCACCCTTTTTGTCTTTGTCTTAGGGGTCCTTTCTGTCTTTGTCTTAGGGGTCTAGAGACCAAGAGGGAATCCACTTATTCACAAGGGGATTCACCTGTAACAAGTAACCTCGAAGAAAAAGTACCATTGTTTGGTTAACAACCTTTGTCTTTCCATTGGTTTGTGGATGGAAAGCAATGCTCCTCTTCAACTTGGTGTCCATCATTATCCACAAACTTGTCCAGAAATCCCCAAGGAATCGAGTATCTCGATCCAAGATAATGGATGTGGGTAACCCAAAATGAACCCAAACATACTGAAAGAAGAGACTAGTATTCTGCTTAGCAGTGATCTAATTTTTACATGGCATTAAGATATGCATCTTGTTGAACCTATCCACTACAACATACAAATATTCATGACCCCTTTTCGACATTGGTACACCCCCTACAAAATCCATGGATATACTTTCCCATGGATCATATGGAACAGGCAGTGGTTAGTATAGCCCCAGTTTTCCATTAGTGGGCTTACAATTAGAACACATCACACACCCCTTTACATCTTTAGTTACAATTGCTTTCATTTGAGGCCAGTAACAAAACCTTTGTAGATGAGCCATAGTTTTTCCTACCTCAAAATGCCCAGACATAAGAGAAGTGTGAGATTCTCGTATTGCATGGACTTGTTCACTTGTAGGAATACATAGCTTTCCAAGATGGTAGAGTAGTTTTCCTTGCAGACAATAGTTCTCTACCTATGCACCATGGGTTAGCTTCTCATATACTTCTTTAAAATATTCATCAATGGTATATTTTTCCACATAACTATCACAAGATAAAGAAGCATTCTTCAAAATAATAGAAGCAGCAATAGGAGGTCTATAAATCATATAAGCTACCTTGTTACTCGTACCCTTTTTGTACTTGATTACCAAATGAAATTTGGTAGGAAACCCATCCATCCGTAATGTCGATATTGTTGCAGTTTGGTCTGTGCTTGGAGATATTGTAAGGGTTGATGATCTGTATGTATGATTGTTTATTTCTCTAACAATTAGTGCTTCCATTTCTGTGTGCTTTGAACTAATGCATACAACTCTTTATCATGTGTAGGATAGTTAACAACAACTTGGTTAAAAGTTTCAGAGTGGTAACAGATAGACTTATGATATTGCATCAATATTGCACCCATGGTGTATCAATTGGAATCTGTCTTGATCTCGAAGGGTTGTTGAAGATTCGGTAGTGCTAATACTAGTGTGGTACTAATCTTTTAATTCAAAGTGTCGAAATATTTTTGTTTCTTTCCTCCCCACTGAAAAGTGTTCTTCACACTGGTTAAGGCATGAAAAGGACTTGCTATAAAGGAGAAGTTTGAAATGAATCTCCTCCAATATTGGACTGCACATAAGAAGCTATGTATTTCGGTTACACTTTTGGGCTCAAGCCAATTTACAATTACATTAATCTTGGAAGGATCAATTTTCAATTATCCTCCTCCTACAATATGACCTAAGTACACAAGTGCAGTCTAAACAAATTCACAGTTGGGAAATTTTACATACAACTTTTCCCTTCGCAAAGTATCCAATACTTACTTTGCATGTCTTACATGTTCATCCCAAGTCCCGCTAAAGATAAGAATGTCGTCTAAATATACAATCACAAAATCATCTAGAAATTGCCTGAATACATCATTCATCACACGCATGAAAGTTGTCGGAGCATTACAAAGCCCAAACGACATAACTAACCACTCAAACAATCCTTGTTTGGTTTTAAAGGTAGTCTTCCATGCATCCTATTCTGCAACCCTAATTTGATGGTATCCACTGTGCAAATCCAACTTAGTGAAATAAACAACATTCTTTAACTAATCAAGTAAATCATCTATACAAGAAAGAGGGTATCGATTTTTCAACATGATTTTATTTAAGGCCCAATAATCAACACACATTTTCCATGTGCCATCTTTCTTTCGCACCATCACGATCGGAGAACCACAAGGAGATGAGTTGGGCCTAATGACCCATTGATCCAATAAGCCTTGTACCTGCTTCTTGATCTATGTCATCTCTCCAACTGACATCATGTACATGCCCACATTAGGAAGAGGAGAATCATGCTGAAGATGTATTTCATGTTGGATTTCCCTCTTAGGAGGTAATATCCATCTGGTTCTTGGAAAATATCATCATACTTAGAAACAATATCAATTAATTCTTTCTTATGAGAAGGATCACATCCTTGGAAAGCATCGAATGTTCCGACATCTTTCTCCCTTGCGACCATGATTACATATCTCTTATTAGTGTTTATGAGTCTCTTCATTTGTCCTGCACTAACAAGTGTTGTGTTTACCCTCATGTTGTGGAATCTAACAATATATTCCACTCCCCCCTTAGTAAGGTGATATTTGTTTTCATGACGAAAGAAAACTATTTTTCTGTCATAAAGATAAGGACTCCCCAACACTATTCCACATATATCAAGTGATACAACATCCAAATCTACTTCATCAATCAACTTTGAAGCAATAGAAAATCTGACCCTCCATTGCTTGGTGACATTAAGTTTTGCTTTATCCCATACCCAAACAAGAGAATAAGGCTTTGTATGTGGTTTAGTTTCAATACCCATATTTTTTACAAGTGCTTCAGATATCAAGTTTACTTGGGAGCTTGGATCAAACAATGTATCTATCTTAGTGTGTTTAGATACAACTCTTATACAAAATCATACATTCCTCTTTCTTTCATCATCATGAGATTCATTATTGGAATTTGAACTAGCATGAAGGGAATATTTACCTTGTACTCCAACCATTGTGATCCTTCCTTCATCTCCTGAATCGGAACCAAGATCTTGTTGCATTGTAGCAACGGTCTTTGTCTTCCCCTTTCCATCGAACTGCTTCGGTCTCTTCTCTGGATGTAGTTTCCAACAGTGTTCATCATCATGACCACTTTTCTTGCAATGAGTGCAAGACGGTTTTCCTTCTTCTCTTTTTATCGTGGTGGTCTTTTTGTCCTTCCTTTTAAACTTCTTAAACTGCTTATGTGGGAGATTGGAAGGTTTCTTTGTGGGATATTCTTGAACATGCTTTCCCCTATTCTCAAGGTGAGTGGCTTGCACACAAACTTCGCCAAGACTGGTGGGGTTAAACAATAGAAAAGTATGACGAATATAACTATGAAGTGTGCCAATATACTTCATTAAAGTTTCATAAGAATCCAAAGGAATGTTTAATGCAAGAGCTTTCTTCCTAAATTCTTCCATGAAACCTTGTATAGTTTGACCTTTACTTTGTCTTAAAGTTTGCCATTCCATCATTGTTTTATGTAAATAACCCAATGGATAAAATTGTTTCCTTATCATTGATTTAAATTCTAATCATGAGGAAAGAAGAGTACCACACTTACTTATGTCCTAAAGTTTTCTCTCCCACCATACGAGAGCGGTGCCTTCCAACCGAAGAGAAGCCAATTGCACTTTAACTTCCTCTTCATCAATCTGTTGAACACGACAATATACTTCAACATTTCGGATCCAATTATCTAGATTTTCAGGATTAGCATCTCCATTAAATATAGGTAAAGCAAATTTTACATCAAGATTTAACAATGGTTTCTTAAAAGAAGCTTTATGGCTAGAATGATGAGAATGTTCAGAGGAAGAAGAGATAGAAATTGATGGTGAAGATGGAGGCTCAGGAGGGTCTCCTCCAGCCCCTTGATTTATTGAAGCATTATCATCAGCTTGTGCTTCCTTTTTCTTCCCTTTCTTCTTCATCATCTTCTCATAGTCTCCATACATTCGCTCGACCATTTATTACATGCGATAAAAGACCATATGGAATTTTTTCTCTTGTCCATCATGCTTGTCCTCTTCTTCCATTTTCTTCCTTTGGTATGCATGGCCAACTTCGGGATTGAAAGTATTAAGAGTTCCTTCACCCTGCTTATGCTTGGCCCTAGTAAGAATTCACACTCAACAATTCAAGTCAAAGATTACTACTCTAATACCAACATGATCCGAGATCTTTTCATCGAAGTGACTTATAAAGAATTGTATTAAATGAGAATAAATTAAAATGCATCATAAAGAAGGAAAATCTCAATAATGAAGAGACAAAAGCATCAAATATGAACACAAAACTTAATAATGGAGTTTTTCCCTGGTGGACTACATCTCTGGGTCCTGCTCTCAAATGGTTAGGCCTTTTTATTAACTCGGCAAAAGAATTTGGAAAAATACATAAGTATACCTCATTCTGGAATTAAGCTACAGAAGTTTTTCTCAGATCATAAAACAGACAACACCATTGAATTTGTGGCAACGAATTACCAAAAAATGACTGTCTCCACGCCTCAATTTGACTCTATCACTTATAGGCCCTTAAGAAATCTTGTCTCAGTTTTCGTGCCTGCACCCTGCAATTAATTCTCTGTATTGTGTCTCAAAAATCTTGCTCGTCCATACCGTTGAGCACCCTCCTCTCATCCGTGGGCAGATTCAACATTTAAGTGAAATGTTGGGCAGACAAACCAACGAAGTCTGTCGACCCAACGGTTGGCGGATGCTATTGTAAGGCATTGGATAGGGGGAGATCCCAGGGTCAAGCTTGTGGACCTCCCCTTTTAGGCTATATATATGTGTGTGTGTGTGTGTGTGTGTGTGTGTGTGTGTGTGTGTGTGTGTGTGTGTGTGTGTTTGGAATTGTCACCAAGTTTGGAGTTTACTGTTTAAATTCATTGGATTTGTAGTTTGGCCACCAGATTTGGCAGGCCCCTTTTTTATTTTTGAAAATTCAGTTTCGGGCCTTCATTGGGAATTTGCCCACTACCACGTGGAAGCCCATGCCTAAGCCATGTGGAAGCCAACCATTGGCCCATGCCATCCACTTGCATAGTCATCCCACCACGTCATCCTGCCACGTCCCGTACAGTCTACCACATGGTTGTATGGACTACCACGTGGCACTTCCTCATTGATCCATGGATTGACCCAAAAATGCCAAAAATGAGTGACTCGTGTCAGCCTCTGGTCATGTTGATGTCAGCATGACATGTGTCACCCTCTGTGTGTGCCATGTACACTTAATGGACATTTATGTCATATGTACTGATGTTGATGTCAGCAGTACGGATGTTGACTCATTCCTGCTGACTGGGCTAGGTTGACCAAAACTTTCACGAGCCATTTACGCCATTAGAAATCTTGCGACACACTCTTCGCGATGATGCCAATTTCATTGAGTTTTGAGGAATTTTAATTTTTTCCCTTTCTCTATCTGTTGAGGCCATTCTGATCTTCTTGAGTTGCTTCTGCAAATTCTAATTTTTCCTTAGTATTCTATGGATCCTTTTTGGATCACTCATTACCGACCCTATAGTTCTACACTTCTTTTTGCAGCATTCTCATAGTTACAATCCCCTACCTATTTCTTCTCCCATTAGACTTGGTCTCAGCATTACCCATGCTAGCATGCAAACCTCAAATCTGTTCTTCATGGTTGTAAGACCCCTAACCATCCTCCATGTCTCTAATTCTCATGTGGGAACTAAAGTTTGCTTTTCTGTATCTCTAATTATGCAAGAGTGTGCATGCCATAATTGTTGTTAGAATTAAGCATATTGCAAGATATTTATCAATTAGATTACAGGTAATTATTCATTTTAAATTATGAAGAATATTAACGCACTACTCTCAAGTAGGATTCCTTAAATGAATTCATCTTTGAAACAACTTTCCAATGACTGTCCTCATGTCTTAATCTGGGTTTTGAGTGAATAGTTACAACAATTACAAGTTAGAATTTCCACTCTTTCGCTGCTACAGAATTCACTTTTATCACTTTTGAAGAAAATATGGTGCCCAAATCAAAATTCTGGGTCGAAATATCTCTTCTACTTCTCTATATCTTTCCAACGACTATTTGTTTGCCCCAATCCGAGCTCCAAGCTGAAAGTTATTGTGGCAAAATAGTGAAGGAGTATTCGTTGGCACGTGCAACATAGTAGCGATGCTTAACAACCGTCCGATCATTTCTTGATTAGATCTTCATCATTGATCTATCTTAATGGATTCATCATGGATATAAGTCATATATCTTCTTCATACCTTCCATGAGCCCACTACCAACACTTAGCTTATTTTTCCTTTGTGGACTCGCAGACTCATAATCATGTACCCTTCTTTTCATAAGTTCATCCAAGAAGTATCAACACTTAACCATTTTTCCACTTCTTCGCAGACTCGCGGGATCGTAATTTTGTAACCTTCCTTTCATAAGTTTTTCCGAGAAGTCCCAACACTTGGCCATTTTTCTATCTTCGCGGACTTGTGATAACTTAACACTGAGACAAATTCCAAGATCTTACCACAGTTTTGTGGGACTGACAGTCGGTTTGCCACATGGCTCCACATCATTTGACAATTGTCATATCATCCAACATGTACCTTCCACCATGGCAGCACATGTATTTCTTCTACCATGTCAGTTGACATGTGGCCTCCACGTCATGCTGACGTCATCGTACAGAAAAATACCCAAATTTTTTTTATTTGCTTATGTTCGAAATTTCCAAAGAGGCTCAATTCTTCACATTACCCATGAAATTCCTCCCAATATTTCAACAAACAAATTTCAGACATCCTTTTTTCGGTATTTCGTCAACCAGTTTGTCTGCATAGTTTGTAAATTTCACTTCTACGTTCCACTAATTGGCCCATCCAGACTCAACATTGAAAACTGGGCTCTAATACCACTTTGTAACGTACCTAGCCACCCAGGTTGGGCCACACCATGCAAAACTCTCATTATCAACTATGATACCATGTTTCTAATGTACCTATCCTCCAACTAAACAACATTACATGTGGAGTACACATAAAAATGAAACTTTTGCCAACTAAAGCAATTCTTTTACTATTAGCCAATTTCCTATAGCTTACAACTACAATTTTATAACAAATTTAGCTACAGTCTATAACCATAAAATAGATGCATCTAAAGCATGATAATAATCAACATGAAATATCGTCGAACTGTTCATTACAACAACATGTAATTCATTGTCATTCACGCATAGTTTATGCACATCAATAACACATGTAAATAAGTCAGTACAAGATAAAACACTTATCTTTAAACAAGAATCATGTAACCAGTTTATTGAGATGGACGTTCCACCGAACCATAGACTGATTGTTCCAAATCTCAATAGCCAATCACCCCCAAGCTGAGGCTAGAAATCCACAAAAGAGGGTGGTCTCTCACAATCCACTCTGAGCTCATAAAGCTCATAACCCAACTGATATTCTCCTACAACTATCTTGATTTTTCCACTAGCTCTCTTTCTCTTGACCTACCCAACCCAAGGAATGCACCATTCGTTTATCAGGGATCACCCAAGGGATGTACCATCTATTTATCAGGGTAACCCAAGGGATGTACCATCCATTTATTAGGGTTAACCCAAGGGATATACCATCCATTTATCAGGGATAACCCAAGGAATGTACCATTTGTTTATCAAGGTCTCTCTAGCACACGTAACTAGGAATCTCTCAGCTAGGAACTCCAGGGAACTTGTTGCTAGGAAAACTATCAGCAAACCAACAACAACACTTGATGTTTAGTGCAACTCACACAAGGGTTCACTCTTAAGACCTGACAACCTGACTCTTTAGTTCTCCATCTCCAATTCGCTCCCATTATGCTCCAGTTACGCTCCAGATTTCTCCCTCCATGGTTGCACCAACTCCAAGCTCTCTTTCTTGATCTCTCTTCTTTTTACATGCACAAACTTGACTTCCTAAAAACTGCGTCCTCCAACCCATACGAATTTCCTCTCTTGTGGCTTGTCTTTCTTGACTCACACTCTTCCCCAAGTTGATTGTACTCAACCCCCATGTGCCCAATAACTCTGGGATGTGACCACTCACACCCACCCTCTTACATGTATTCAATGGTTGGCTTTGGAAACACTGCATCAGAAGGATGTGGTCACTCGCACCCACCCTCTTACATGCATTCAATGATTGGCTTTGGGAACACTCAATCAGAAATCATAAGGTTCATATACAATTGGCAAGTTTGGGAAAATGGGTTAAATTGGTATACATGGGTAATTCCCCCTTTGACCCCCTCTTAGTCGTTATCCTAGACACTTTCCCCTCTTCTGGATTAATTCAGCCCCCATCTCTTGTCCATGTCCCCTTAGCAGTTGGCATCACATTTTATTATTAAAACATTGAAATACAATTCACATATTACATCACTTGGTCGTAGCCACATTAAATAAACACTGGCTCTTCGCCCAAGCACATCGGCTCACCAGCCTAATTCACATTTATACAATTATAATCCACATGGATTAGAAATGGGGATGTTTCATCTCCATTCTAACACTTGAGCTAGACCCAATTGGCATGTGTGCACATACATATGTATGTTGTATTCATAGATTATTGTAATTTTCCAATTTAATCTTTAATACAACCAAAATGAAACACGCTCATTGAAATTTACACTAGTGTTATAGTGAGTGTCTTAAATGGTGATTCAACTATGATCCGATATACACAATATTTAAATAAGTTTAATAATCTTTATTTATCTTATTAAATATAAAATTTGTCATTTTTGTGATATTAAGAAGGTTGAGGATGAAAATCATTTTATTTTAAAATGTCATGTATATGTATATTGAATCTCAATTTCAAAATATTTTTAACCCTATCAATTTCCATAACCTATTAACTTATCAAAACTATGTAAATTTAGCTAAAAAAAAATCTCCAATTTTTTTTATTATAAAAACAAAATGTTAAAACACACCAATTAAATCTATTGTCATTTTTAAGTTAAAATAAACCAAATTTAAACGGAGTAGGTGTAGATGGATCATTCGAAACCCTAATGAAAATAATCTATCTTCTAATGCCTAGGGACTAGGTGAGACATAAATAACCAAGTTGAAGCTCTCACTTTATGTGTTGACTAATGATAATCAAACATCTAGGATATTCAATTATGTTTTTTCATGACATGGAAGCAAATTGTCTTCCTCGTGAATCGTAGCTCAACGGGCTTATCTCTCAAGTGCAAAAACATTTGGATATTTTTGAATTGATAGTGATTTTCCATATCCCAAGAGGATTGAACTTTGTAACTATTGGAATGGTTAATCAAGAGTGTAGTATTCCTTATGGCCAGGTTTTGGAAAAGAGGAGGGTCTTTGGTATCTAGACACCTACCTTAAGTTTCAAAATCTCCCAAAAAAAAAAAAATTCAGAAAGTCACTTTCCATTAAGACATGTGCCATTCCAAGAATCACATGAAATGTCTAATTTGTGTTTTTTGGGGGGAATTTACTATAAGATTTTTGGTGTTTTTTACATGGTGTTCTCCAGTGGAAAATGGGGTATCCCTCGTCACCCCTATTGGATTCATGAATCATTCTCGAACTAATAGTGCAATGACTGTGTAGGTGGCTTATGCTTCTAGTTGGTGGCTAACTAACTCCCATGACCGCCCAAACAAATGTGTCCATTGCGAACATTTTATATATATATATATATATATATCCAAAGCCATTATAAAGGGATAAATATTAAACCTTAACTTGAGAAAGAAGTTAAAAAAATAACCTTGAATTTTATTTTTATTTTTAATTATTGATTTAAAAAAATATTATTTAAAAAATAAAAACATTATCATCTAATAAATTAATTTATTTTAATTTATTTTAATATTTTAATTATATAATTTATTAAATAATTTATTAAAAAATGTTATATTTTAATTATTGATATAAAATTAAATTTAAATTATTATAAAGGAAAAAAAATTATATACAAAATTAGGTTTAACTATTTTTTAAAATTAAGAGAAATTGGTAATTGATTGAGATTTTTTAGGAGGGGTTATGGTTCAAATTTTATTGGCTATCACTATAACCTCTAGGTTGGTATCAACATCTCTCAAGTCGACACTTAAATGACTTAGCAAGGACCAAGTCATCTGGAGACACATCCAGCAAGGGGTCCCCCTGATCCAGATTTATGTAGGAACACAATGAAATACAAAAATACACATAAATGCAGAGATGCAGTGGAAATAAAACTTCATTTCATTAATAACAAATGACTGAAATATGCTTATAGACAGAATGGAAATAAACTAGCTAGGGCGTTTGTAGCTTATCTCTGAGAAGAGATGTAGCGGCTACTAGCCTCTGAACTGTGTAACAATGAGGCTCGAAGGCCTATTATTATTGAGAAACAATGGAAAACCCTAAACAACCAAAGACCTAACCCTAGGAGATGAAACGCCAAGACTATGGGCCTCGTTTGGGTAAGTTGGTACATCAACTTCCCGAGGACGTAACTTTGGCATACGATCTTTGTTTGATGTGTTCCATACCTCATTAGAAAGATCTATCCGAGGACTACAACTTTTGGGTGAGAAAAAATTATATATGTTCCATGTTG
>JASDQU010294599.1:0-12973 GCA_032191745.1 Picea mariana | reverse complement strand
TTTAAGATAGATCACTTCATACATGAAATTCAAACCTGCAAAAAACACAGAATTCAAAAATTAAAAATTTATAATTCAAACATGCGAAATAATACAGAATTCAAAAATTGTAATTAATTTTTTTTTGACATACATACCAAAAGACTTGAGTGTCATTCCCCAACATACTCTTTCCCACAAAATATATTGTAAACATATTTTCCACCAAGTATAATTTAGACATCTGTAAAAATAAAAAAATATAATAGAAAAAACAAATAACACATTAGCACATATACTATAACTAAATCTCAAATAAACGATAAGAAATAATAACATAAGAAACCACAGTTAAACAAATTTAGGATCTAGTTACTCTCCAATTAAGAGTACATGATTTAAACAATTTGTAAATCTTATCTAAAATCTTAAAGAAATTTAAAGAGACAAATTATGTTCTAGAATTGTGTATGAAGAAAGTTCACAAATCTCCATATTAAGTCATTCTTCCAATGAAATACTTATCTCCTTGTGGATAAAGTCTCAAATCCTTCAGGTGAAATTCTCCCTATGGATAAGGTCCCAAATCCTTCATGTGAAATTCTCATCCTAGGTGATGTTATTGTGTTCTTGGTAAAACAAATTGTGAGTTGGAGTTAGATAATAATGTGAAAATAAATATAGAACTGTGTATAAAGAAAATTCACATCTCCATATTAATTCATTATTCCAAAGAAATACTTATCTCCTTGTGGATAAAGTCCAAAATCCTTCAGGTGAAATTCTCCTTGTGGTTAAAGTCCCAAATCCTTCAGAAATTCTCATCCGAGGTGATGTTATTTGATCATATTTACACAACAATAAAATAATAATCTCCTCAACAGTTAAATGCTTCTCTCTTATTCTTTTGCAGTGGTCATATTATCAAATTCCACGATGCCCTTTCAAACTAAAGGACTCATCAATTTCCATATTAATCCATTCTTCCAAAAAACTACTTATTATCTAAAAAAGTTCACAAATCTTCATTTTAAAAACCATTCTTCCAAAAAATACTTATCTTCTCTTTCTTCGATGGAATAGATGTTCTCATATAATCTTACATGTACATGAATAAAACACAAATCTACACATGTATATTAAGTCATTCTTCAAAATCCATTTAAATGGGATGTATTCATATTAGATATAATGAAATGCTCTTTGAAATTATGTGAGCTAGGTCACATATACAATATGTGAGCTTATTTGTAAATCAAATTGAATGTTGGTTTTTGTGATTAGTAACCAATTTTGTTAAGAGTTTGACAATACCCTACCAAGAAGGAATTCACTTCGTTGTATGTAAAAAACAAAAATTTGTCCATACTACGTCATTTGTGGACAAGAAAGCAAGGAATGCAATCGAGAAAAATTTAGAAACTTTCTCTTTTCTGATATGGGATAGAGTCTGTTCTCAAATATTCAAACATGTTCAAGTTCAAAATTAGGTCTTCATCATGATATAACCTTAAATAAGTTTGAATGTACACCATTTAATACAACGATAAACTTATCTAGGGGTTCTATATATTTCAAAATAATTGATCAAAGCATTGAATAGGAAAGGCTAACCTAAAAATTTGAGAAAACAAAAATTTGATAAAAGTCAAGAACATACATTTATGAATAATCCCGAATGGACACATCCTTCCCTAATCTGGGTGCTTCCTCAATCCCAATATCCCTTCCAAGCACACTCTCAGGTACTCTCTTCTTCACATTATCCTATATAACACATTTCAAATTTGAAAATTTGAAAAATTATATTTAAATGATTATAACACATTAAATTTAAATGATTTTAAGACATTAAATGATACCTGTGTACTCCCACCCTCTTCAAACTCTCCCAATGAGAATTGAGACAAGCCTGTCCAAGTAGTAGGAGATGGAATAGGGATCTGTGAACAACACAACTAAGAACTAAATCTAGGATTCAATGTGTTCACAATTATACAAAATTATAAATGTTGTTGATTTCTTATTCAAAAGAGTGGATATTGAACAACTATTAGAAAACACATACCTGATTCAACCCATCCAAATTTAAACTTGTCGAATCAAGTCCCCTACCTACTAGAGATTCGTTTAACATATATCCAAACTGCAATTAATGGCAAGAAGAACTCGATTATTTCTATAGAGACAATGACATCTAAATCTAGAACTAGAAGTAAACTATCATAAAATGCGTCAAAAATTTCCTAAATAGAACACATACCAATCTACAGTTCGGGTCATCATTCTAAATGACCTTCTTCCAACCATCTGGACAAAATTTTGCATACTCTAAAACATCTTCTGCTGACATTGTATCTAACTCCGCATCTGTTTTATCAACAAATGTGGTCCTGGAATTGGCTTCCACTCGCTGACGCTTCATGCCAACATCACCACCATAAAAAATAGCTTCGAAATTTTCCTCGATTGCAGTCCTGGCCTCTTTGCCAACTTCTGATGTAGCCTGGAACTCTGAGCAAATGCCCCTGTTGGGCGAGGTACTAAAGGTTGTGGAGGCATCGACAATGTCGCACTTTGATATGCCCCTTTGCAATTATATGTACGTCATTTACCAGTCCCATAATATTTGTATGGTAGACTAGTATAATCAAGGTGCATATGCAAGAAAAACTCTGCAAAAAAGTGTCTTGCAAAATAGTGTGGAACCTCATCATTCCACGACAATTTCCCATATGCCGCCAAAAATCTGTTATACAGATGTCCTGCAAAGTCAGGGTGCTTAAAATATTTCACCTTCAACATCTTATGCTTTGGGCCCTCTTTGAAATTGAACATGAAAATGGCGTCTTCTTTTGAAACTCTATTTTTTACTGTCTCCAATTTATCAGGACCCATCACCTCTCACTTTCGTCGCCTCATTAAATCAAAAAAACTGTCAGTGGTTGGCCCCATCTTCTGATATGCATCCATAAAGTTTTCCAATGAATGCAAAACAATTTGCAAGCTTTGTTTTCTCTCCTGAAGGAGTTTCAAGACCACCAAATTATTTTCAAACCTCTTTTTAACATCTGAGCATCACTCAAGCGTCATTGCTTCAGTATTCTCTTCCTAGGGAAGTTCATCACCAACATCTGAAGGATAGGTTGACGTAGGCGTGTAATATTTTGTTTCTTGATAACGCGGCCTTCTAAATCCACCTTGAACCTCTGAACTAACATTTGAATCTTTGTGACAACCACTCTCTATTTCATTATCGTCCCTTGCTCTAAATTGATTGTCTACACACATTTGAAAGTAAGTTCAAGATTTGACCTCACATAAATTTAAATACAAAAAAATACAACAAAAATAAACAAAATCAAATAAAATTACCAGAAATATTCTCTTTTCCAGAGGTATTCCCTACATTCTCAGGTGTAGGAGTATCATTGCACAACCTATCTAAGAAGGTTGCATCCATAGCACTAGCTTGAGAAGGTTCTGCAGTTGATCTATTCACAGACTCATTTGAAAATCTCCTCTGACAAGATTGTTGTTGCTCACTCGGAGTCTTAGTCGAAGAAGGAGTTCTTGTTCTTCCTGATCAGGGGATCAAATTTTGCTCAAATTTCAAAGTGCTCAGAATGCGACGAAAATAGTGCCATTGCATTTGTCTCGTCTTCCTGATTCCGGTGGTATATTTACTTTGTCAAATGGACTTCGTATGGAGAAGATATCGCGATCTGTTCGTCAAGACAAACAGGCAAAAAATTTGATGCTGACTGTACCAGTCCATACAGTCTGACGTGGCAGGACCGTACGATCGTACAGTGGTGACGTAGAAGATGTTGATTGGTTGACTGTTGATGAATCGGAAGCTGACACGTGTCCGTTTGGTGGAAAATGATATGAGGACACGTGGCCCAATCCATGGGCACCACGTGTCCCTCGTTGGTTGGTTTATGATTGACGTGTAAAAGCTATGGTGGAGTCCGCGGGGTTCGACCCCCGGACCTCCCCAACACATAACGCCTTCGCACGACCGCCCGACCATTGGGCCACGAGTTAGTTCTTATTTAACAAATGGTTTCAATATTATTTGAATTTGTTCATTGTATTAAATGGAAAGGGGGGCCGGTCGGGGCTGAGCCCCAACCCATGGTTCCATTATACCACATATAACCATGTATTAAAATATATGGTGTGCGGGGTTTGGCATAGCCCACGGTCCTTTGTATCAACACATATAACCGTATGTTATACCTATGCGCACGGTTGGAGCGGGGTTTTGGTATAGCCCGTGGTTCTATATTATATACCATGTGACCATGACCGGAGCGGGAAGTTGGTGCGGTTATAACCGTTTGGCACTTTTTACCCTAGCGCGCGGTCACATGACATTCATACGCCCAAGTGCCTAGTTGGTTAGGGGTTGGAGGCGCCTTAACCGTTCTACAGTTTGCACCGTTGGTGCGGTTGTGCCCGGTGCTGGGTTTTCATGCTTTAGAATGCATGTGAGCCAGGTTCATTCATAAAAAGGTGCATTTTGTAGATGCAGAGACAACAAGCTTGAAGAGGGGGACTTCCAGGAGGCCTAACTTCTTCGTTTTTCAACCAATTGAGGTGCCGAAAGAGCCCAGATAGGGGTTTTGGGACACTCTGAAGCCATTGGAGCAATCAGTTTGTCAGTTTGAGCATTGTAAGACATGTTTTTGAGCACTTTTGAGAAATTAATAATAATGATCCATTGTAAGCTGGACCAGGAGATGTAGCCCAAGAGAGGGGTGAACTCCTTTATCAATTGTTGTGCATATGTGTTTATGTTCAATGATTATGCTGCTGTCTATGTATAATTTGCATAAGTAATCCTTAAATCTATGTGTTGCAAATTGATCATTTTGCTTTAAACACATAACATTCACTTGCAATAATTTTCAAGTTTTTCAAGTCTTCTTCATTTTTAGATCAAGTTGGTATCACAGCACTGGTTTTTGAAGACTTGATTATTTGCAAGTTTTGTTTCTGATACTCACAAGGTTGAAACTCACAAGAGGAGAAGGTCAACTTGTGGATACAAGTTCTCATCCGACAAGGAGGAAGCAGATTCATTCACCGCAAGTTTCAGAGAGACATTCACCAAGCATGGCTCGTGCAGAAAGTCATGAACGTGTTCCGACTGAAGAAGAAGATCTCAGACAGAATTTCATGGAGTTGAGAGATATGATGAAGATCTTGATGGAACGGAACATAATGTCGCAGGGTGAAGGCTCTAACCCTTCAATGCATAAGGGAGGCAGTGGTGACAAAACTCCAGGCGGAAATGGAGGGAATGGTGCTTCTCCACCACCCTCTCCTCCTCCATCATATTCTTCTTCTTCTTCTTCTACCAGTTCGAAACATCTTCTGAATTCTCCAAAGGGGCATGGTAAAACTCCTTCGCAAATTCCTTCATTAAAGCTTGATATAAAATTTGAATTGCCAATTTACAATGGAGAAGTTAATGCTGAGAAGTTAGATAATTGGATACGTCAAATTGAAGTCTATTGTAGAATACAGAAAATTCAAGATGATGAAACCAAAATACATCTTTCTTCGTTAAGATTGGATAGTGCAGCACTTATATGGTGGGAATCCAAGACTCAGGAGGAAATGAAAAAGCATGGTAAATTTTTTCTTTCTTGGAATGATTTCATTATCGCAATTAAAAAACAATTTTATCCATTGGCATATAAACAAAAGGCAACTATGGAATGGCAGAATTTTAGACAAGCTAAAGGACAGAATGTACAAAGTTTTACTCAGGAATTTAGGAGAAGAGATTTGGTTTTGGGAGTTGATTTGTCGTCACAGGAAACATTGCTCAAATATATTGGTACTTTGCATAGTTATTTGAGGCATACTATACTCATGTTTAATCCTACGAATCTAGATGAAGTTTGTGTATAGGATAATCATTTGGAAGCAAGGGGAAGGAACAATACTCATGAGGGTTTCAAGAAGACATTCAGCCATGGAGACAAGGGAAAGAAGAAATTCAAAGGAAATGGCAGGAAGAATGTTGTTGTGAAGAAGGAGGGAGAAAAGTTCACATGTAAACATTGTTCAAAAGATGGCCATGATGAAGACCATTGTTGGAAGCTTCATCCTGAAAGAAGACCCAAGAAGTTTGGCAATAACAACAAAGGGAAGTCAAAAACTATTGTGACTGTTCTACAAGACTTAGGTTCGGATTTGGGTGATGAGACGAAAATCACAGCCATGGGTTACCAAGGTAATGGTTCTGTTGCAAGTACTAGGTCTTCAAGTAATGCTAATGTCAATGTAACTCAACAAGAGAAAACAAGAATTGAACTTTTTCACATAAGGGTTGTTTCAAAACATACTAAGATAGACACGTTATTTGATTCTGGATCACAAGCAAATCTTATTTCTGAAGAGATTGTTAAGAAACTTAAGTTGGAAACAAGTTCACATCCTAATCCATACCCTCTTGGTTGGATATGTGATAATGCTAAGTTACAAGTAACCAAGAAGTGTAAACTTAGGTTTTCTATAACTGCTAATTTCGTTGATGAGGTAGAGCTTGATGTGATTCTGTTGGACATATGTGGTATTGTGTTGGGAAGCCCGTATTTGTATGATAGGAAAGCTATTTTCTATCATCAGGAGAATAAGTATCATTTGTTTAAAGATGGTATTGAGTACATTGTCAGAGCTCACACTGAGAAGATGAATTTATCAATCATAAATGCAGGACAAATGAAGAGGTTAGTTAATGCTAGTAAAAATTTTGTTCTCTTAATGATCAAACCTAAAAATGATGTTGAGAACGAAGCATTTCAAGGTTGTGATACAAAGTTAAAATCCAATTTATTTGAAGTTGTTAATCAGTATGATAACATGTTTAAAGAACCTAAGGGGTTACCTCCAAAAAGAGGAATCTAACATGAAATTCAGTTACAACAAGGAGAGTGGAACCGGTCCGGGGTTGTTTAAATAACCCAAGCCGTTTGGAATGGACCACCCTGACGAGTTTAACGGATCCATTGGCCGCTCTAAGGTCTTTTAAGAAAACCAAAGAGAGAATTGATCTGAGCTAACTAATCTAACTAAAATAAATAAAACAAACTAAACTAAAAATAAAAGAAATGAACACACTAATCTAACTACTAAATCAAACTAAAACTAAATATAACTATTCTAACTATTATATACAATCTACTAATTACTATTATAATAACTCAAATCAACTATCTAATTATCAGCTGTAATATTACTTATTCACAAATGTACACTATAAACAGCCAACAGATTTAATTAAAACCTGCAAAACTCATGTGTTTTCTGCCCTAAGACAGCCAAGGATCTCTTTTTTATTTTTTATATTTTATGAAAAAGAAATAAACATTACTGAAATTAAACAATCTAATATATTTACTGAAATTAAACAATGTAATATAAATCTAATTAAACTTATATATGAATTAAACTACTTAATGAAAACAGTAAACAACAGACAAATTGACCTGGGAACGCTCCAAGTCTGCCCTGTGTATGATGACTTCTAAGTTGGTCGGAGGAGGAAACTTGCACCGGTTAGTCCATAAGCTTCTCGAAAACGATAGGTTGTGCTTCTCCTTGAAGTGTTTTACAGGACAAACAAGACATAAAAGAAAATCATAACAATCTTATGATTATAAATTCATGAAATAAGGGAAACCTGTCATGCAAAAACTTATATATAACAATTCAATCTATGAAGAAGATAAACCTGTCATTCACAAACTGAATTAACAATTGTTATGTCTTTTATATATTTGGAAGAGACAAGATATGGATAACAGTGATCAAAATTATATCATTTGCACATGATTTAGATAGCTAAAGTAGTCATAAACCATAAACAAATTGATATACACAACATGAAACAAAATATTGATATATTGAGAAGCTAAAGCTATGACAAAACACCAAATTCTGCTTCAGTCTGTATTATAACTCCATATCCTTGTTCTCCCATGAATGAGGATGATCATTATTACAAAAATCATAAGTATATATAGGTCTCTTCACAAGGTAAAACTTCCTTGTGGATAATATCAAAATGTTTTACATAATCTGGGAGATATCCCAAAATCTCCTAAACTAAGAAAATGAAATGCAAGTGAAATCTTTGAAACATCCCCTAACTGTTCAACAACTCAATTGCAATTTTGAATCTACCTGCAATAGAACACAAGTATCAAATTAGAAAGATATTTCAGTAACAAAACACTAAAAAAATTGATCCTACAGACTTAGCTACAGAATCATCTGATTTTGTAGCTAGTATAAAATAGCAAACATGACCAGATAGAAATCAAACGAAATCTTTTAAAACAATCCAATTTAATTTTTCTTTTAATGAAGATTAAAATCGAATTACTAATGGTTCAAGCAAATTCATCATTCAAATCAAACCAAATCGAAAAGGATGCAATCGAAACAGGATAAGAATGCTCTGCTTTTTAATTGCCATAGAATCGGGTCAAATAATAACCACACTGTTTCACATCCAAATGAAACTACAAGTAAATCATATCGTATAAGATACGATGTAATCAAAATCGATATAGTTATAACCGAACACCATCATAATCGATTGGTTACGACTGTGCATAAAATTCATATTGTTTTAATCAAATACCAAACTGTTACGATTATAGTCAAAATGAAACATGGATAACAGCATCCACAAAACTTTGCCATAGACTTCGTTTTCTGAGTGTCACACAGTTAACAGATATGACCAAAATAATGATCGTAACCATCATTGACTCGTTATAGTCATAGCATTGATATCATTCAATCAAGTGTAAAGATAGGTAAACTGTTTCGATTGTATTCAAACGAAATCATACTCAATGAGTATCGACCCAATGACTTTCGTTATTGATCACCACACAGTCAACAGATAGGAGCGTGATAGAATCAACAGAATTCATAATATAAACTGGGTAAATAATCAAAACGAATATGGATGAGTTTAATTATAGAAACAAATCGTGAGACTGGATACTGTTAATTTCGCTCCTCAAATTGGATTCAAACGATATATTTGTTGCAATCTGATGACATGGTCAAACAAAACAGTCTGAATCGATTTGGTTGGGTGTAACATCTACGATTCGTATCTATTCACAATTCGGTCATGCAATAACAGAATGGTATTCAAATTGGTCAGAAGACATACAATCACAACAGTTAACCAAAATTTCCAACCATATCGCAAATAATATAACCAATTCGAAATGAGATATTGATTGTTTTCAAAATTGGAATACCAAAACAGCCTGTGTTTAGAAAATATTGACAAATTCAATAATCGACAGAGTATTCAGTTCAAACCAAATCGAAACAATCAAATCTATCCCACGATCAATCGAATCAAAAACCAAATCCAATCAAAACTTAAACGATAATGAAAATTGATTTATCAAAGCCAACATTATATACAAAAGTGCGTGCTTATGCGACAGAGCAGATCCACGGTATAAAGAGAGTTTATGAGTATGTCATATAAATAGGTGAAAGTCATACCAGTAAGATTGTTCGAGCTACGCCAATTTTGAATTGACAACTACTGTAGCCGACTCCACGTTCTTAAACAAAATCGAACCCGTTGTTCGTTGTTTCTTATTAGTGGATGGCATATTTGCTTTTTGACTGGTGAGCTTTGCAATTTGATCCTCCAGAGTATGAATTCGGGACTGCAGCATTGGCACATCAAGGTAATACCTTTCCAACCATGAGCCACATTGATCACATGGTGGAGCAGCTGGTTCGGCTAGAGCAGGAGGGGCTTTTGAAGAGTCATCGGAGGTTTCACAAGTCATTGCGATGCCTGGATAATTAGGGTCACTTCGCAAGCAAGGTGGTAGGTTCTTCACAAAATCATATGCGGGTTTATCACATAGACCTTCAAAATAGGGATACTCACTCGCTAGGTAACATTCAACCTCTGAGTCAGAATCTTCACTCACCATGATAGGGTCAGGGTTGACAGGTTCTTTTGGTTTGTTTCTTGCCATGCGAGAGATTAACCGAGCATTCTTCTTACCTTTAGAATTGGCTGTGGGTTTGGATTTAGGCCTTTTAGCCACGGGTTTAGCAGCTTCGACATGTTTGGTCACAGAACCGGGTAGATCAATAGGGGAATCGGGTAGGGGTTTAGGTAACAGAGCACTGTAAGGCACAGGGGGTACCGACTTGCTCTCACTCACCACAGGTTTGTCAACCTGTGGTGGGCTTGAGTCCTCGAAATTATTGCGTTTAAGAAAATCATCCCAACAGTCTCGGTGTAACCCCAACTTACAAACTATAAGCATTTTAATTAACCCAAAATGAAATAGACTGTTATCGGCCTGGTTTCGCTTATATCTTTTATACATTATAAACAGACTCCTATGCAAGTAGTAAGGCATATTAAGCTCATATCCCATGAAAACCATTAGTAGCCGAAGGTGATACAAGAACATGAAACCATACCTGCCCTCGCAGGTAATGAACTGCTTGGTTACCATGAGCAAGTCGTGCCAGTGCTGCTTAAGCATATTTGCGGGCAAACCTTTGTCACAAGAACTCACCCTTCGTGACTGGAAGAGTAATGTCCACGAGACATCTTCCACTTTGCAATTTTTTGACCATTTATGTCCGACAGCAAGCAGACCGGTATCCAAACTGATAAATTGCTCATCAATTTCTAACTTCACATCCCCAACCTTGGCTCGGCAGCCATCAAAGGTTAATGCAAATTGTCGAGCCACGCTAGGGTTATAGCCATCAAAATTTTGTATGAACGGGAGCCATCCGAACTCTTCAAGGTCATTGTAAGCACCATCGAACATCAACAATTCCTGGCTACCATTGGGTTCAGCCCTTACGACCGGAGCCATGGTGCGGGTGCATGGTAGGGTTTGGATTGAACACAACAATACACAGGGGCAAAAATCGTTATGGCTAACAGCTGCAAGCGCTCAAAAGGGAATGAATTAATGTATGCGTGCGAAGGTGGTGGTATTATCACCACCATGCAGCATAGTAATGGCACGGTACAGTGTTGTTCAATCACTCATCATATCGTTTAAACCATACTAATCGGCCAACCCAAAATTTCGAGCGGTGGATAATCATATCAACGTGCAATTAATCAATGTAAAACCAAAACCATATATCAATGCGCCATAGTATAATTCAAACCAAAGTAAAATCCAAATGTTTCACCAATGCACCATGTGTATAATCAAACATTGCCATTCAATATGAAATCAAACTCATAAGTGACCCATGCGCTTTTTGCATAATCAAAGTTTATAAACATTGCAACAAGAGATTTCATAAAATCGATAGGTCAAGAGCTTATAGTAATAAGGATCATACCATATAAAAACCTTTAATTCACCATGACCCCTATATAATCAAGTATAATTCCTCAATCAACATGCTCAATGCCTTATCAATTAAATAAAAATCAATCTGCGCAATCAGAGTGATAATAGGCAAATGGACATAATTTGAAAAATAAACCAAAGGTAAGTACCAATCAGAATATCAATGAGCAGATCATAACAGTCCAAATAATGATGGAGGAGTTTTCACGCTTTCAGTCATGAAAAAATAAATCGAAACCAATTTGCAAATGTCGCATGAAATAAAAATGTCTTATGTTTGCAAAATGCGACAGAAATTTGAAGTTCAAGAGACATAGGTGTAGGCAGCTTTAAGGGCAATTGAAAAAATTGAATTGGCTGCCAACAAGACTAGACATTCAACCATGAATCAATCAACTCAAATATAAGTAAGGGGTCCATAGAAAACATGGTAAATTCTTATCCTTCGCTCATCATCCATGCACAAAAAAGGAAGGTATTTGAATCTATAGGTCTTTAAACACCGAAGTGATGACTTTCGATTCGACTCCTGGCCGACTGCTCAACCACAGACTTATGACTAAAGGGATAAGTGACAGTAGATAAAACCACAATCTTTTCATAATAATCAATAAAACCCACACATAGAAGTCATTGAAATTAGAAGTTGGGTTTGCCAAGGGACTGTCATTCAACTCAGAGGTTTATCATTCACGATACACATCAAAAAAGAAGATGAAAATACTAAACATTCAACTATGAATGAATCAACTAAAAGATAAGTAAGGGATAAAAAACAAGGCAAATTATTATCCTTCACTCATCATCCATGCACATAAAAGTAGGGCATTTGAATCTATAGGTCTGTAAACACTAAAGTGACGATCGTTGATTCGTCTCTTGGCCGACTGCTCAGGCAAGGACTAATGACTAAAGGGATAGGGGACAAAAGATAAAACCACAATCGTTTCATAATAATCAATAAAACCCACACAAAGAAGTCATTTAAATCAGAAGTTGGGTTCGCCAAGGGAAATCAATTTAGAAAAAGCACCTAAAGTTACATAAAGGGACCTAATTGTACTATAAACTAAGGGATTTTTACATTGAGTGGATAACTACCCAAAATTAACTCAATAGCATGTGCATATTCTTTGAACATGGTTCAATCCATTAAGACCACATATATATTCCTTATAACATTTCTTTAAGATTCATTAAAAGTTCCCTATGGTTGGATCCACTAAAAAAATGTAGTAGAACATTTCTTTAAGATCCCTTAAAAATTCCCTATGGTTGGATCCACAAAGACCACATATAATGCAATTTATTAGAATCCCCAAAATAAAGAGTTTAATCTTCATAACCTCACACACCCACTAATAACATAAGACATCTTTAGTAGGTGGTGCACAACAACTTGTTATGCCTTTAATCTTGACACATAAGAAATCTTGTTTTACTAAGTGGTGCACTCTTATCTGATCACAGAATGGATAATGTTATATTATATAACATATGAACTATGCAAATGTTATATTATATATAGTTGGATCACTTGAGAAATTTAAGGACAAATTGTTGGATAGTTGTGGATATGGTTG